>JASVER010000019.1:13807601-13895582 GCA_030449065.1 Oceanodroma leucorhoa | reverse complement strand
CCCCCCCCGTGTTGTCCTAGAGATGCTGGATGCGGTTTTGTTTGTAAAGCAACTGACCTGCCAAGTCTCACTCATTACGGATTAACTTTAAAGGCAGTTTTGTTTTGTTTTCAAGAGGGGGGAAGTCTCTTTGAGCCTGGTGATGAAGGATTTTCCAATATGATTTAAAAATCAGTATTTCTACAACTCGCTCATCTTTTATTTTAAAATGTTAAGCTGCTTAAATTACCACGGGCTGGCAACCCCCGAAATAACTTTTCTTTTTTAAAGCTTTTTGTGAGAGGTAAGAAAACATGCTACTCTCGGTAACTAAATAATATATTACCAGGAGAATTGTTTCTAAAATTGATTGCACTGTTTTCCAGATACAGTTTTGTTTACTAAGACTCCCCTCCTCCCAACAAGAACCAGCTCTGCGATTCACTCTGCAGAGCAAGGGTATTTATTTATTTACTAATTGATTGGAGGGAATATACATGACATACAGTACATCAGAAGCTATGAACAGAGGACCTTAAAAACTGCTGGGACCTACATTTTGCTGTATAGAGGTTTAATATAAATTAAGCGGGATGATTAACTGTGTCAGTATCTAAAGCGCGATGAGAAGAAAGCATTGCTCTGCACTTGGAAATCAAGGCAATCTCACCCCACTTAGAAAGGGAGMGAGATGTACACATGCAGACGTTAACACACAGCATCATTAATCCAGCCAAGTCCTTTCACTGGGTTAACTCATTTCCATGCTGAAATCTGATATTTAAAAGTAGCAGTGTAATGCAAAAGCCCGTGATTTTAATTTTTTTCTGATGTCCTTATTTTTATTAACTGAGCTTCACCAGTTTCAAAGTTACAGGTGGTATTTACTATGGTTTACATTCGTGCTGTCAGTCAAACAAGTGTCACTATATATCACCATGTGTTAAGAAAACATACTTTGTGATTGAAGAATGGAGTTGTGTTTGGACATGTATTTTACAAGTAAGAAAATCCATTTAATTGACATAAAAAAACACGGCTGCTGCTAGTAACTTTTGGGTAGAGTCCTGCTCATAGTCATAAAAATAACTCCAAAGAGAACAAAGCGCTTCAGTCCGGAGGAATGGCTGTTTAGGTAGCCGTGTGGGTGCCATGCTTTCACATAATGATTGTGTTTATACATGACAGGAAGCATCTGTAATCCACAGCTGCGGGTGCTCCAGCCCAAAGTCCTGATAAAATCTACACCTATGCTTCTGCATGAATGAAAACAGACTTCTTGAGCAGACCAGAAAAGCAGCCTGCATTTCTAAAGTTTTTAGCACTCCGTGGTCACCATCGGTCTTCTCCCTACTTTTCTGCACATCGATCTGTGTTCTGCCTACATCTCTAACAACTCTACCGTGCTCGCTCCTATTACACTTTTTGCTCAAATACCGTCTTTTTCCCCCCTGCTTTGGCCAATAGAAACGAATTTATATTGTCTTCTTTCCCCCTCTCTGTCTCTCCCCCCTGCACCCCTCCCCATCGCAGAGAAGCACAAAACAACCAAGCGCTTGCATCCTTTTGTTTTTTTACTGGTTCAGCATTGACTCTTTTGCCAAAGTGAGAAACACTCTTTCCCTGAAGTTACTTTCTTTCAGGAAACACACAGATGCAACAAAAACAAGGCTGTATCAAGCCGTCTCAGACCAGCCTCATCCATAACTCCCCTCTGTTTCCATTGCTGTGTCACACAGGAAAATCAAGCCACAGCAGAGAGTATACGCTGACTTCTTAAAATATTTTAGGCTACTTCAGCTATCCTTTCCGCTCCCTCTGTGGAAGAAGTGTGCAACAGTTTAAGTTGGAACTGGGCAAAATGAAGTTACAGTTGAATAGGATGCGTAATGCCTTTGCAAAGATGACCTGTAACACGAGGTCTACTATATTTCACAGTTAGACCTGCCCAAGTAACAACCTGAGGTTTCCAGGCACTAATGGCATCTGATTTCTGTGGGTCTGTTCCTTAATGATAGAACCATCCTTCAAGAAATCGTACTCAAGCTTCTAATTTATATATCCTGATTTTCTTTCCTGCTGCTGCATATGAATGCTCTGACACAGAAGACAGCTAAATAGGAATTGTGTAAATATGATTATATGATCTTTTTTATGTCTTTGTTTTTGAAAAGACTGGGTTAGAATAGTGGTAAAGGAAAACAACTATCTTAAATTAATTACTGTCCTAATTTGAAAAATATCCTTCCTTTTCCCAGTAATTAATTTCAGTTCAAGAATTAAAAAAATCAACAGTGAAGTTTAATCCGTCTCTATAAATGCACAGGAATGGAAAAACATGCAGCTTTTCATAGGCTTCTAGCAATACACAGAAATGCATGTATAAATTTCCAAAAAGCGAATTAAAAAASCCTGCATATAAGAGCAGCAAAAAATCTTGAATTAAAACTCTCCATTTGTTACTGCTGCATGAGTTATACAGTATCAGATGTCACTCACTTTCACTTGCTCCAGCCTAATAGCATATACAAGTGGGAAATATTAGGTACCTAGAGAAAATGTTACGTGATGCAACTCAACAGCAATTTCATGATGGGAGTCCCTTTACAATGAATAAAATGATTTCTGTGTTTATATTTTTCAAATGTTCTAACAATACAGAATCTTGCTACAGTACATTAAACAGAAAAATAACAGTTTATGAAATACGACCTCCAAAAAACTAATTGCAGAAGAAATATTCATTCCCAGTCCAATAAATCCTTAATTTTAAATGTCAGCTGCAAAACATAAATCCCTTTAATAGATTTCAAACTGTGGTGACAAAGTTGTAATTGTAGGGTCCAGCCCACTCAAAATCAGTCCAATGCTCTCGCTTTGCATTAGCCAGTCTTCTGGTTATTTTTTTGTTGTATTTTAATCTCATCTCTGATCTTTTAGGAATTTTCCATTGCATTCCTGAGCCTGGTTCTGGATTACTTTTGGCTCAGATTGAATTGAATCTTGTTGCTATTCCTCAACAGATGTCTGAAGTGCAAAGTCCACTTGATCATAACTTTCTGTGTGGTTTACTGCAGGGTAGCATGCACGTAAAGACCCTCAAGACATGTGAAATAGGAGCCTTGACCTCAAGACACAATAAAGTTGGGTAGTTCGGTTGTAGCTCAAAAGGTCACTTTTTCTGGGACTGCCTCAGAGGGCTGTTTTAAACTAATTACTACATTTGATTTTGACTTATCATTTGTTAAAAAAAGAAAGAAAGAAAGAAAGAAAGAAAGAAAGAAAGAAAGAAAGAAAGAAAGAAAGAAAGAAAGANAAAGAAAGAAAGAAAGAAAGAAAGAAAGAAAGAAAGAAAGAAAGAAAGAAAGAAAGAAAGAAAGAGAAAGAGAAAGAAAGAAAGAAAGAAAGAAAGAAAGAAACCCTCAGTTATTATAATTTCAACAGTTTGACTGGCATGTATTTAACATTATGGACATATGAAAAGACAAGGTCCCTACCTGAGGAGCTTACAGTGTAAATTAGACAGAAAGTGCTGTGCATAATAAAAGCAGACAGAGGAGACATTTGTGTAAGTATGTGGGAAGAGTGGGGAGGTACATAGAGAAATATGCAGAGTTGAGAAATATTCTACCAATTGACACTAATTATGATACTTTTCTTTCTTGCTCTGTTTTCATGTAAGTATGGTAATAGTTTTGGTTTTGTCTATTTGATTGCTTATCAGTGAGCTATTCCATTGCAGAAGCTTGCCTTCTGATTTCTTTTTCTGTTCTAGATTCCAGTACTATAGGTAATAGAAGTACATCTTTATTCTTCTGCTCAGCCATAGCAAATAACACTGAAATCCCCCCAAATGTCATATATACTTCCCTTGGCAGTTTTTCCACAGCAATCCAGTGACTCAATGCTGAAAAGTACGATTCACTATTAATAGAAAATATAAATGAACTTGAAATTCTGGGCTTCTGACACTATCATCCCCTAACAAATCTCTGACACATCTTTAGGTTTTTTTGTAATAAAACAAAAAAGAGTGTTTGCTGTCGATTTCTTTTTCCTTATGCTTAGCTGCATTAGACAAACAAAAATACAAGAAGAAAAAAAGAGCCAAGMATCTTCTTCCCACTGTTCTTTAACAAAGAGGATGCAATACTACACAGGCTTTATTCTCTTTAGGTGTTGAAAGTGAGATGCTATTAGAAACAGAAATATCAGAAAAGGTGATGGATCAACCCGAGAAATTAAACTGCAATCAATCAGTAGGACCAGATGGTATTCATCCGAGAGCTCTGAAGGAACCAAAGACCAATGCAAGTGAGCTGCTAACAAAAATATGTAATTTATCATTAAAAACAGCTACCGTACCAGAGGACTGGAGAGTGGCCAAGGTTGTACCCATCTCTTAAAAAGGTGCTAATGATGATCCTGGGAATTATAAACCAGTAACTCTTACTTTAGTACTAGGAAACTATTCAGAGAATCAGTAAAAATAAAATGCTTAGGCACACAGATAGCAAGGAAAAGCTGCAATGCTTCTACCTACATTCTCTCAACATTCCTAGAACTACAGGAAAGAGTTAATTAAGTAGTCGATAAAGTAGAACCAGAAGATACAATTTATTTAGTGTTTCCAAAAGCTTATGGTAAGGTCTCTTGAAAGAAAAACATAGCAGCTCCAGAATTAAAGTCCAGTTATGGTATAAAAACTGGATAAAAGATGAAAAATGAGACCCGAAATTCAGAACAATTAGAATTTTGCCCCCTGAAAGCATTTTATAAACCCTGGCAGATTACCACAACTTCCTAATGAGCTGGTTATATTAGAGATGAAGTAACTTACCTATAATTGTAAAAGCAAGCTGTGTCAGAACCAGGACTTCAGTTCACGAGCGCCCAGGTTCCAGAGCTGCGTTTAGATGACTAGACAGCATCCCTTTCTCTAGGTACTGCAGAAGAATCAGTGGTCAGTTGAATCAGAGAAAGAGGTTAACTCTGAATTGCCCCTGGGATCAATAGCGGCAATAAAGATGATTTTGTTCAACTTATTCGTTAGCAGTCTTGAAAAAAACCTTCTGAAGTAAAGATGGGAAAATTTGTTTTCACTACAACAGTCACAGCCTGCTTTCTGATATTTAGACCCAATGACCATTGCTCTGAACAAGAGAATTCATGGGAACATTTTTGGCCATTTGTTAAGTTAACTGAATTTAGGCAAAACATGAAGAAATTCCAGAGCAAGCCAGTGAACTAAGACAAAATGGTGACATGATGGCATGTAAAATTAAACAGACTAATGCCAAGGAGTGCATGTTGGAAAATATTTTCAAGAACTGATGGCTATTAATTAGCAGGGGAAAATCTAGGCATCATTCACTGAAAAATGCTATTCAGCATATTGCAGGAGCTTAGAAAACATACAAAAGCAGAGAAGACACTCAGATACACTAAGAACAAAAAAGATGGTTAAACATAAAATACTACTATGCGATTTCATGAGTAAAAACTGCATTTCTGGACATTCTGTTGTAGGCAAGACACAGCAAACCAAGGAAGCATACAGAGAAATGCAGTAAACATGATTAATGAAATGGGGGACGGGACCGAGTTAGAAGGCAGATTTAAAAGAAGAGATCATTTAATTTAGAAACACGAAGACGATGAGGAGTTTTAGGATAGCATAAAATTTCAGTTGATACAGAAGAGCTCAGGTGTTCCTGTCTGTTCTCTTTCATTTCACAAAAAATAGGTGGGAAGCAGATTTAAATGTATATATGGAGATTTTTTTTCATCGAATGTGTAGTCAAATTGTGGGATTTATTGCTGCTGCATAGGACTGAGGAAAGCAGCTTTGGGGCAATTGCTCAAAAAAAAAAAAAAAARAAAAAAGGAGGGAATAAAAGATTAGAAAACAAAAACAAAAGCAAATGAAAGGAGGAGGACTAACTCTTTGTCATGTCCTCCAGTTCCTTGAGACTCTTCAGCTGCTCCTCCACACAAAGGGCACATGGCCAGTGACATGCAGGTTTGGTGAAAGGGCTTCTCGGGTTGCAGAGGAAGACCTGAGAAACAGCCATCCTAAGCAACACCGTTTCCCCTCTAAAAACATTGCTTTTTCAGACAGAAATCCAAATATCTGCTGCTATTGGAGTCCCTAACTCCCACTCCTCGGTCTAAACAGCCCTCTCGGTCCGGGCTAAGGGACAGAATGAGGGAGGAGGAAAGAACGGCCAAACTTGGAGCCCGACTCCCCTACGAAGCCTAGGACTGTGCTGCCTGACATCCTTTCCAGCCCTGCCAGCCTCTCCACAAGCATGCAAACTGTACTCCCCTGAGAGGGGAGAAAGCAGTGGGAACTCGACGTGATTCTCCTTGTGGAATTTCTCAGCACTTTTTCCTTCCTCGTTTTTTTTCCCAAGAGGTGGGAGTATTTAGCCCTTACTTASCTTTACCAAAGTATTAGACATTTATTTGATTAAGTATAGCATCTGCAGCCACACTAGCTAGAATAAAAATTATAAGGGCTATCAATCCTCATACTTCAGGGCATAAGCTGATCACCAGCTGGGGTCGAAAAGAAATTTCCCTCTGTGGTATAGTATTGCAATTAGGTGCGTTAGGGGGGGTTATGCCTTCCTTGGCAGCCTCAGGCATTGGCCTGTATGAGAGGCAGAGAGATACCAGACTAGATGGACCACTGGTCTGCTCCAGTATGGCAATTCCTTTGTTCTTAGGGCTGAATGTTTCTGCTGCCGAGCCGCCCTACTTTGTCATAATGTCAAAATCCAGCATTAATTATAATTCTGAAAATGAAGGAATATTCATGAATTATTATGTTGGCAATAACAGCGTGTAATACAATACAGACAAAACCAGTGTCTGCTGCAGAGTAAAAGGAAGTTGACAGCTTCGAGCACAAGGCAGTTTCTGTTTCCAGTTACCCTCCAGAACTCCTTGCATCCGAGAGTCAACACCTTTGAGAATAATAAAGTAATTACAATTTTATTTTATAGTATTCTGACAACAAATTTGATTCAATAGTGTCTGCACAGTTCAGACAAAGCAAAACACTCCAACAGTTTGACTGTGCAATGCTGATATTTTTTATGAGCTCAAATTTAATCCCCAAAATGGCATTATGGTCTTGGTGAATGTATTTTAAATAAAATTTCCTTCTGTAGTACTCTGGTTCCATCAGCATTTTGATAGAAATCAAAAAAAAAGAAAAAAAAATCCGATAGTTGCTTTATTCCTGTCATGTTCTTTTTCTAAAGCAACTCTCGGAGATGATTGCAAGAGTACATTAAAGGCATGCATTTTCGAAGTTAGTCAGTTGTCAAAGTGACTCTGAGGGTTGACAATCACATTTAAGACAAATATAGAAATCTGAAAGAAATGCTTACAAGCAACTCTGTATTCTGGGCAATGATTTAGTTTGGAAGTGCATCCAGTTCAAGGGTTAAATGAAAGCAAAAGCAATCACTTCAACCATGTTTTTGAAGAAAATAAAACAGCTTGATGTAAGCTAAATGAAGGGGATCTGTGACTTAAAAGGAATGGACAGATAGAGAAAAAGGTCAGAAGATTAAATTTTCCCTAAGGGAAAAGTCATTCTTTGGAATCATTAACCTCCTTCTAGGTCACTACTGAAAAAAACAGCAGGAAATCCTACCGCTCCTAGAAAGATGGGTGCATCGTATGCCGCCCACTGACCTAGCAACTCTATGGCAAACATAATCGTGCTTACAAATTCTCCTCCAGGCGTGCTTGGTTTTACTATGCCCATTTTAAAGCAATATGATCTTTTAGCTGAACTCTAAAGTGTATCCATGAAGACAATATTCTAGGAGCTTGGGATGTTAAAAAGAAGAATCGCTCACTTAAATAATCTAGAAGTGGAGTTTGTGAATTTAAAAGTTGGTCAGTGATATGTATTATCCATTAGCCATTTTTCTTTAGGACTGAAATTCATCATCATCATCATTGTTTCAATGCATTTTAGTGGCTTTTTACAACCTAAAACATATTGTCAGGATGCCAGGATCAACTGTATGTTTCAAAAGATCTTTTTGTCTCAAAGAACCCGCATCAGAGTGTGTTTTCCAGGTTTTATTGTAAGCTAATTCTGCTCTCTCCTAGAGAAGCCAGGGAGTAAACATTACATCAAAGAGGAGGACTGAGCCCTCGTATAAGAAATACAAGCTTCCATAAAACATTTGGAGGACATTCTGTAGCATTTATCAGACCATATTCAGACAAACAGTCTTAGCAATATTGATGGAAACAAGTATTTTGTCATGCTCAAGCCCCAAAATAAGTGAGCGAAACTACCTCCGGTCAATTTGTACCACATGATACCACGCAGAAGCACTCACATCTTCATCAAAATGTGACCTCTTTTTCTTCCTCTCTTGCAACAGAAATAAAACTCTCAATCAACCTAAATAAGAATTCATATTTGCTTCTGATAGAGGCCCCAATCCAGTGAGGGATGGCGAGGCAGTTGGATGCCTGCAGCTCTGCAAAGCCCCTTGTCTACTTGGAGACTGCAGGCAAAGCCTGTATCCTGCTGCAGAATCAAGGACTTAATATGTTACGAATCTGTATTACTGGAAAATATTCTGGCAACTATCTTAAAATCTTTTGTCTCTGGTCAGCAAAATTTCAAAAAAGGTATATTCAGAAGAGAATTTTAACATGGAAATAAGACTTCAACAACTTAAAAGGATGTTACACAGTAAAAAACATGAGAATCTTGGGTCATCTATTAAGATGTCTCAAATCTCAGGCCCTCTGAATGAACTTTGAGCAATACTTTTTCTTAATTTGATGTTGTCTCTTTCCATTATTTTTATATATATGAAATTGAAAAAAAGAAAAATCAACAGAAATTATCACAGCCAATTTACTGCCCTGGAAGAAGAAGGTGCCTTGATTAGTTTTAATTTCTGAAATTATGCTTTTCATAAAAAGCCACTTTTCACATGTAAGCAAGATCTTTCAAGATTTCAGAAGACAATGACTTGACCCCCAGAGAATAAAGGCATTGAAAGAAGTAGCTAAGAGAAAGACAAATAAAGCATAGTTTGTGGGAATTAGCACCCTTTAGAAAGCCTACATGAGGACAGAATCACACGGAGTTCACATTCTTCAAGAAATCATAATTTTTACTCATGTTCGCACAACGACTGAATAGCCAATAAGCAAGTATCTCTTCCTAAATGTTAGCAGCCCAATTACCTAATGTGAACGGGGTACATGGGTAACAATTTCCTGATAAGTGTATGGCAAGGAAGAGAATCATATGTCTCACTTGTTTTCTAGCCAAAATGCATTTTGGAGGCAGGAAATCAAAAACACATCACAAACCTTGCAAGTAGACTACACACCGGTATTAGTAACTGTCAAGAGGCTGTCAGACTCAGGGAGTCACAGCTACCCAAAGCAGTGCTTCCCCAATACCTCCTCCCCAAAAGTGTGGTTTTGGATCATGCTTTGCTAGGAAATAGCAAGGAAATATTACAGTGTTGTTGCAGCTGCTTAGAGAACTCCCCAAATTCGATGCAAAAGGCGCTCTGAAACAAAGCGACCGAGGAATGTTGCAGCAGAGCCCTCAGCTGAGCAGCAAGATGCAAGATTTATTATGACACAGTGCAGGGGATATCTGAAAGGGAAGTCAAATCATTAATGTGCCTTTTCCTCCTTCTTTTCCCCCGTCTCCTTTTTTCTTTGTAATTCATATATATATATATATATATATGTTTCTTTTCTCAAGTGAAATGGCATCTAAAATGATCAAAAATTTTAGGAGGTGAGGGTTTCCTAAGATCTTTTCTACTTGTTTTTCCTGTGTTCCCATGTTCTCTACCCACAGGACTCTGAAATGCTGAAATTTCAGCAGTTCATATGTCTGCCTGCCCACCTCTTTTATTAAAGGGTTGTGTTTCTTTTCTGTCAACACCTATTCTTTAGCACACATCTCTGCTATCATTCAGGAAAATGTTGGCATAGCCTTTTTTTTTCTTCTTCTTTTAAATTCATTTCTATAGCTGGCCTTTTCCTTTTAAGTCCCCTTAATTTCTGTCATCGGTTTCAACCTCAAAGTTCTCACTTTCGCAAGACAATGAGCTATTTTCATACATGTAAAACGCTCCATAAAGTGGAATCGCAGATGTTGCATTTACATGTTTATGTTTTCTGTTTCTTTTTTTTCAGTCTGTCGCTCAGTTCAGCTCTCCAAGGCCAAGGTATTTCAGTGGAGCTGAGAGACTCTCTCAGTTCCTCTGCCCAGACTTCTGGCTTTACGAAATAAGCAGGTATCTCGAAATACGTGGCAGCTTCAGTTCCAAGGATAAAAGCAACCGCTGTAAAATCCAACAATGACCCCATGCACAAACGCTCACAGCCTTTCACACACGTGACCCGTAAACCAGTGCAGTTAATTTTCCGTATGGTCTTGTCCCTTTCTATGTGGAAAAGAAAAAAGAAAAAAGAAAGAAGAAAAAAAAAGGCTGTGAAAGGTGAGTTTTGAGGAAGGAATTCCTCTGAGGCTCCTCTTGCCAAGATTCCCTGCCAGGATTGCAGGGGGCAAGAGAAGACCTGCTTTTGGCTCAGTGCGGTAGAGGCCGTGGGATCTGCCCCCAAATCTGGCAGCTCGGTGGGATGCCGTGACCTCTCACCCTGGCGCCTAGGCAGCTCGGCTCCATTGTTCCCGGGGGCAGGCGGGCTGGCGGAGCCGGGAGGGGGGTGAGCAGCGCCGCAACTTTTGCGGCGCTGGGAATGGAGCTCACCGCCACACGGAGGTTTGGAAGAGGGGAGCTGGCCCGTATTTACTGATATTGGTCAAGATTTTCGGGGTGCTCAGGTAATATAAGAAAGAGCCGTGCAAGTAAAAAGATGCAGTCACTGGAAGTGGCATGTGCAAATTTAGTTTGCCTCCTCCAAGCATTCTTGCCTGTATGTACATGAGCTCATGATATTCCCTCTTGGGCTCAGGGAAATAGAGAGCCCAGGAGCGCATCACTCTGCCCTGAGCTCCGGTTACTTGCCCCACGCTAACCTGCAGCTACCTGCTTCTCAGATTTTTCAAAGGCTTCTAATTTGGCCAGATCAGGGTCTTTTTTCGTAAGAACAAAAAAGAAGCTCATTGCTGTCACCAAAAGTGACACCCTCCCCATACATCTCCCTCCCCCTCCTGCACATCCAATTATAAAGTCTCTTTTCCAAAGTATGAGATCTCTAGAGCTTCTCAATGAAGGGTTTGTAATAATTCTTTTAACATGGCAAAACACCACATTATTCCCTAAACATTAATGTTGCATGAATGCGAGACTTTTTTTCCCCATGAAATTTCCTTTTTGATTTTACAAAACAGAAAGTGCAATTTAAAACAATGCTAATGGAGCGCCTATATTCCATAATCTAAAATTATTTGATGTGGTGCCAATAACTAGCTTGCTAAAATGCTTGTCTGAGGAACCCGCCTGACCTTGAACAAGGGCACTTGAGCCCTTTCTTCCGTGAAAGTGTCCTTTTGAGTGCCCAGTAAAATATATCACATCATATTTGGCCACTTGTGTACTGAAAGACCAGAGCTCCATATTTTAGACCTGTTTAACACCTTATGAAATACCACTCGACCACTTGGCACTAGCTAAATTCCTACCTATTAAAATGATTGCATCCTACCCATGGTGTCTTTCAGTCGCTGTTTGGGACAGGGACCTTTTTGCCCTCTGTGGTGCTTCGTTCAAGCACAAACCTCTAAACTCTTGAACAACCTGAGATGCTAGAGCATTTGCTGGAGGAGGAGGCCGTGGTACATTCAGGAACGCAGATACAGAAAAGACAGAGAGGCTGTAGGAGTTCTCATACTTTTGCACCCTCCTGGAGACGTGAAGTTGAGAGGTGACTGCTTGAAGGCTGCCCAGCAAAACAAATAGCCAAGGGAGGATTTACTGAGGAAAGGCAACATGGATACCAACAATCAGCTACAATCAAAATACATGATGTGAGGAACTATATTCTTTCTCGGCGAAACCAGCATCTTACTGTTTCTGTCTTTGTAGTTAATATTTAAAGACTAGAGCTGTAATACACTCCAAGATACTTTCTTATTTCCTTTCATGGGGTCACTTTACTATATTTTCTTGTTTATATAAGTTGTAAATGATGTATCTGGTACAGCCTCCTTGAAAACTGAGGTTTTAACCGGTTCGTGTCATTATTCAATCCCAGCACTACATTCCACATTGACATCTCATAAAAACACCTCCATGCCCAGTTTTCTGCTTCAGTGTCATCACTCAGTGATCATGAAAGCATGAAACCAGATACTGTTCCAGCAGGCCGGTGTAACTACGATTTGGCTAAACAAAAATAAAATAGCTTTTCATGCTTATTGATTTTGATTTTTTTTTTGCCATTTTCATGCTTCATTGACTATAAGCTCAGAAAGGACATATTTTTTAAAAGGAACTGAAGTTTCTCTCCTCAGTGGATTAGACATTTCGCATTTTAGCGACTCCCACTAACGTTTCCATTCCCCCCTCCCAAAAGCAGCCCTTTCCAATGACTTAAAAAAAAAGGTTGATCTTTAAGTAATACATATGATATTAGTTTTTCCGTTTTAAAATAATCACATTATTGCAGACATTTTAATAGCTGTAGAGGTTGCTATGTATTAACATGATTCATGGTCCTTGACAGCAGTGTCTCTGAAAATCCCACAGGAATGCAAAATACAAAACTCCATACACGTTCAAATTTTACTGCCTGCAGCTAAAAGAGGGGAAAAAAAMCTTAAAACTGTTGAAACCCTTCAACTTTAAAAGCATTAATAGATGGTCCCAGGGGATTAAATCTAAATCTTAATGTGTAAAAATCAAGTTAATAACCACAGAGATTAATATGGTTGCATTTGATTATTGTGATAATGCAAACAATTAGTACTGCTAAAGTGAGATATATTAGCCTCCTACTTGCCCCACACACATCTGCAAAGCATTGGAAATAAATGGAAATAAAACATTTTGCTCTGAAAGGTTTTTCTTTTTTYTTTTTGCCTTTCTCTTACTTTCTCTGTAGCTGACTCATTTTTAAATTGTAATTGTTAACATTTTATTATTAAACCTCTCTTTTTACAAGACTCTCATAAAATTGGTTGCCATAATCATCCATTCCATATTGTCAGCAAATTATGCATTCCTCGCCAATACCAGTAAATAAATAAATCTAGATAAATGATGTGGCTTTTTTTTCCTTTCTTTTAAGGACAAAAATGCCACAAATATGTATTATCCTGAGAAAAATAAGAACTTCTTCCTAGTCCACTGTGAGTCAATTGGTTTAATCCAGAATGCCCTGGGAACAGAACCAGGCATCTAATCCAATCTATATTATAGGCGGAGTTGGAAATGCCACCTATACTTAATGCTTGACACTTCCCATTATAAAACCCTTTTTTCAGTTGTGTATAACTGTGCCAGACTTTAAGCGTTCAACTGAAATTCCCCATGCTGGATGTCTGCCTCACTTTGATTTATTTGTTGTTCTAAAATTTTAGTGAAAATAGTTCAGCAATTTCCAAGAACAAGATTATAGAAAATATATTATTTTGCCCACATCAAAAAAAGTCTTTGCAACCGTTTAATCAATTAACTCTAATATATCCATCCCTTGGAGCACGGACATTACGTTTGGCATAGAAAAGGACCTACCCTGATGTCAAGAATGTGAAAACAGACCAAAGTTGGCCAAATCCTTAGCCTTTGCTCAAGTTCAGTAGATACTTCTCAGGAATTTGGCAGCGATGTCCTCCAAAGGCTCTGTCTGTACCAAAAACACGCCAGCCCCCAGGTTGCAGGCTYGGAGCAAAACTTGCCCCACTATCACTGCTCCCAAATGCTGTGGTTGCACGTGTTTAGGCACGGGATGTGGGACTGCAGGAAAGTGGAGGCAGAAACCTGAGATTAGATGTCAACAATTTCAGAGTGTGGAAGAAAGACTGCCATCCTAGCGTGGTGAGAAGCACACGCGTGGCAGGACAGGGAGCTCAGGAAAGGAGCGCGGGAGAGCAGCTTTGTGACTTACTGCCTGGTGGGATGGGAGAAGGACTGAAACCAGGATGAAGAGCAAGGGGATGAGAAATTGGGACTGGGACTGAGGTGGGCAAAAAGCAGGCTGCAGGTGAGAAAGACAGTGAGAAAAACTTAACCCGGCTGGTGGCACAGGGAGTGGGCACTGGGATTCCCAGTCATGGGACCAGGGAACCCTGGGCCAAGGGACCCATGGGGTGGAGATTAAAGGGCGCAGGCTGGAGGGGGAGAGTACAGGCTGCTGGCTGCTCATCTCCAGGACCTGGGATGGACCACAAGTGTCTGTCTATGCACCCATGCAACCACCCACAAAGCGAGCGTCTCATTCCCCTTAGGCGCTGGTGTGCATACAGGATAGCATTAGCCGCCTTCTCCTAGCTTGAGTGGCTGAGGTCAGTGCTGTGGTTCTAAAGGTTTCAGTCCTGCTGCTGACCTACCATGATGGGACTTCTGTGGGGTTTTCAGATTGCCTTTTTAAAGTAAGATACAGGATAGCACATACAGAGAAATTTTTAAAAGGCTGATATCACACTGTAAGGCATTCAAGGTGTAGGAATAATTAAAATTACTTATGCAGCCCTAATTTGCCCTCCCCTTGTTATCTATCTTCACTACGATGTGGATGGACTTGTGTGAGGATCAGTTAGGAAAAGTAGCAGAGAAAGACCAGCACATGATATGTTGCAAGGCTGGAGGATTGGGAAGAAGTATGCAGGAAGAGAAAGGAGGCCTTCCTAGTAGATATATTTGAACATCATCCTACACAGAGGGGTCTGTCCTTGCTTGTTCCTCATCTGTAATGCTGCAGGAACACCCAAGGCCGGGCTGTTCCTATATGGTCACTTACTATGATTTGGGAGCATTTGACTTGACGCTTCAGCAGTCCTTCCCAAGCGCCAGTCGCTCACAACTACATCTAAGCTGTGCACTGACAGTATACGTGGCTGTGCAATGCTGAGCACTCTGACAAACCAGGGTGTAGTGACTTAGCTTGGCCATCTATAATTAGTGTGAACGCTGGCCTTAGTTAAAGTCTGGTTGCCTCAGTTCCCCTTTTGAAAAACGGGAATAACATCAACCTACCTCTCACATGAGTGTTGTGAAAATGAATGAATTACTATTTATGAAGTACTGTAATGATGAGTGCCCATGAGGAACAGCCCATGAGGAAATTAATTATTCTATCTTTGGAACAGGGTTTGAATAGTGAGCAGTAAATAGGATGTAGGGCCATTACACTGAATAACGAGAATGAAGCAGATGAATAACATCCACTCTGTGCAGTGTATGAGGCAGGGGCTTGATGAAGGAAACAGTAGGAAATCATGTGGTTAAAGACCATATCAAGGAGAAGGTAACTCTGCCACATATCAGCCCTGGAGTGCTTGGGTCCATGTCACGGACACCCCAAACCCGTCCCAGCTCTGACGATGGAGATGKGCTGTTCAGCCTAACATCCCCTGTGATCTCGCCTTCTCTCTCCGATGGTTCCTAACCCAGTTTCTGAGTCCAGCCAGCCCCAGTCTCCTCCCATCTGACTCATAGCTCTAGTTTCCTTGCTTGGCCAGGGCCTGACTCAAAAACCCATTCAGCTTCCCTCCCTTCATCTACARCCATTAACCCCAGTTCCTACAAAAACAGGAAAAAGCACATTCCTAACACCGAGACACCTTCCTCTACCAAAATCCTAGCACAGCTCAGAAGCAGAGGGATAACAGAGCTCCAAAAAAAGACAAGGGATAATCAGAAAATATGCACAAATATGAGAATATACATACATTTTCTAGCCTCAGCAGCAGCTATAGCTTTAAAATGTCATCAGGAATTTTCCAAAATTAATTCAATATGATTTCAACCCAGTATTTATCTGGAGTGAYATAGGTTGGAAATTACAATGGAAAATAGGATTTTCCCCTAAAATATATCAGCAACCACAATAGCTGGCAGTCCCTATCCTTCTTGCATAATTTTAATATTGAGGTGTATAAGAAAGGGAATTCAAATGCTAGTTTCCTGGCCTCTATAGCTGGAGGACATATAWATCTATACAGTACACTATTTTTTTCATAAAATTACCTCAGAAGTAAGAAGCGGTCAAAAAGAAATCCAAATGTAGCTCATCCTAATTCCAGGTATGCCAAACTTTAAAGAAATCAATGAAAAAAAATCTATTAATACCTTTTAGCTAGCAACCTCAGGTTTGAAAATACGTGGTTTCAGATCAGTTCCCCATTTGTTTCGTTACCTTTTAAGCCATATGTCTTTCAAGATAATTTATGCCAAGGGATAAACCAAGATTTCTCATTTTATGTGCTGAGTTTGTAGCTTATCTCTGACTGAGATTCTCTCTCAAATTTGAGATTTTATAATGGTTAAGTTTGTCAGCTTTGGAATTGGCTGCAAAGGATTAGTGACTGTTTTGTACCATTGACATTAATGGTGCTATTGCTCTCAGTGAGAGAGAAACTTGAAAGAAAAGAGAAACATTTAGGAGAGGAATGTCTCTTTATGCTATGCAAGCCATTCGTTGAAAGGGAAGGCAAAACCCCAAGCTTTTGGCTAATGCTGGCTGGGTGGGAGAGTCACCAGACCAGCAGCTGCATTTCCTYCTGGCTGTTCAGAGGAATATGCACAGTTGATGCCAATGCGAACCTTTATGCAAGATAGTTGAGGGGTAAGACATGAGCAAAGGAGCAGAAAAAGAAAAGGGGACGAGACCTGGCTTCATTTCTCCAAATAATTATTCCTGCCTTGGCAAAGAAATAAACAGAAGGAAGGAAATCAGCAAAACCAAGCTGAGGCTCTTTTGTTCTTCCACCTTGACAAGGATGGAGCCAGGAAGAATAAATGCCAACCTGCAGCAACTGTTGCAGCTCACGTAGAGTAATGGAGTAGCCATAGAGTCAGGAGCAAAGATCAGAGGCTCTTTAATAATGTGACATTCTGCTTTCTGGTTGTGCACTGCAAAACCAATAATGTTATGTGGCACACATGGAGCTTCATGTAGCTAGTGTCACAAAAGCAGTGTTCACACCTTCAGCATGTAATTGGGGTGTTAGTATTATTAGCTGGAGTGGAAACCCATGAAACCTGGTAATCAGTTCTTCCACAGATAACCCAGACAGGTACCACTACCCCACTTTTACATGCTGGTCAATACCTAGTACAAGTGAGGTGGCATGATCTGCCCCAAGAATTATATTGAATTCCCTACCCTTGTGAATAAATGACTCTGATGATCTGCCAGACCCATCTCTATTTCATACGTTTCAGCCTTGTAACACTGTCCCAGCTGGTCACTCCATACCGTGGAGCATTCAGGCAGTTTGAACCTCACGTTTGTTTTTGAATCTGTGATGCTTGCTGCCCTGCTGGTCAGTGCTTCCTCACAGTGGTGGAACGAACAGGCAGGGGCTGCAGAAGAAGTGCTTTCTCACCTTACTGCAGCTCTGTGGTGCCTGTGAGGTGGTGATGGGCAGCAAAGAAGGACCTTCCCTCAGCAGCCAGCAAGGTCACCGGGAGCAATGCCTTATTGCCTCCTTGCTGCACCACCTTTGAGCTGTGGGTGGAGGCCACAGGCAGAGGCTGGGCTCCTTGTCCCAGTACCCCATAGGATGAGTAACCTGATACACCCCAGTGCTGGTGTCCCGAGAATTTGACACTTCTCTTTCATAAGCACATACGAAGAGAGATGCCTGGATAACCTGGAAGATGCTGTCTTTGTGGGAGAGAGTAGGGACTATGAAAAAGGGTGCTTTCTCCCCAACTGGCAAAAAGGAGGAATCATAGAATCATAGAATCATTAAGGTTGGAAAAGACCTCTAAGATCATTGAGTCCAACCGTCAACCCAGCACCCATGCCCACTAAACCATATCCCAAAGCGCCAYATCCACATGTTTTTTGAACATCTCCAGTGATGATGACTCCACCACTTCCCTGGGCAGCCTGTTCCAATGCCTGACTACCCTTTCGRTGAAGAAATTTTTCCTAATATCCAATCTAAACCTCCCCTGGTGCAACTTGAGGCCATTTCCTCTTGTCCTATGATTTGTTACTTGGGAGAAGAGACCAACACCCGCCTCTCTACAGCCTCCTTTCAGGAAGTTGTAGAGAGCRATAAGGTCTCCCCTCAGCCTCCTTTTCTCCAGGCTAAACAACCCCAGCTCCCTCAGCTGATCCTCATAAGACCTGTGCTCCAGACCCTTCACCAGCCTCRTTGCCCTTCTCTGGACACGCTCCAGCACCTCAATGTCCTTCTTGTAGTGAGGGGCCCAAAACTGAACACAGTATTCGAGGTGCGGCCTCACCAGTGCCGAGTACAGGGGCACGATCACCTCCCTACTCCTGCTGGCCACACTATTCCTGATACAGGCCAGGAAAACCCTCGGTGCAGAACCGGCCGGRTTCCCAGCCAGGGCTCTGAGCAGGTTCCACGCCAGAAACCAGGCATTAGGGATTTTACACTGGTGAATTTTGTCAGTGTCTGTGTATTTAGTCATMTTTTCCTGTAATAAAACTACATTTTAGGCACTCTGATTCTGATAACATGGGAACTGACACATAATTTATGTTTCCAGAGCTATTTTTCCTGATCCTGAAGGAGCTGCTTCCCCAATACTTTTCACGAACAAATCTTTTTGTCTTTCAGCACTTTTTTTTTTTTTTCATCATTTTTAACCACTGTTTCCAGTGCCCTTCTCCCTGGACTATGCCCAGCCACAGTGGCCTGGGTTTGTAATTATGGCAAAAACTTGTCTCATGACTAGGCGATGACTAGAGATAATTCCCCAGAAGAAACACCTACAGATGAATGCCATTTCTGCTCTTTTCCTCTCCTTTTGCTTGGATTTGTCAGGCTGCTGCTCATCCATTGCTTATTATGCTGTGGCTCATCCATTGCTTATTATTTTTAACCCTTCAGCTGTATCTTTTCTTCTGAAATGAAATAATTCCAAATACTAGAGTGCTTTTACAATACGAAAACATTGTCATATTTACCTTAATACTCCCTAAAGTCCTAATGTGACTATAATTCACAAATTGAAATCAGCCTACTTGCCTGTTCCTGAGTTTGTCAATAACAACAGTATGTGGGTCTCACTCATTCTGTATGAACAATAAAAACATGTGAACCTCGTCCAGCAGAATGGCAGGAGGTGTTGTGCCTCTGTGTGATTTTACTTTAAGTTGCATCTCCATTAGAGAGGAAATGCAAAGTCCTGCACTSAGGAGCTCAGCTGGAGCTGTGTCTTTTCTTTGGGGCAGTTTGCTCYGTACTCTAGCGTCTCAGTGGCAAATCTGGATGATGTGGGGTTTTTATGGTCAATATTTAAGATCTAAGGATTTAATTCTCAAATATTCGTGAAGTAATCTGGGTATAATTAGAATAAGACACTACACTTTTTCACAAAAACACAACATGCATTTGAATGCATTTCTCAGAATTTATTTAGGTGTCTATGTTGGAAGAGAAAAAAACAAATGAAAATAACTTATGTACAGTGAGAACAGGGCTATGGCACTTTCTGGCACAAGTCGTACCTCTCTGCAGGGTGAAAAGCTTCTCACCAGACACATATTTGGCTGTGACTTATCATTTCCAGGTTAGGGACAGGTTTGCATTCCTTGATATGCTATAGAGCATTAAACATTGCAACCTGTGCTACTCTTGTTTTTAAGCTAACATTTTAGTGCCAGTGAATTTGATTTAGAGACTTCAGCAAAGGAGCGACACGGCTTCCTTTAGCATGGCAAGCGCTGCACTTCCGTACGCTGTGCACATTCACATGCAGTGACCTCTACCCTCAGTGTGAATACAGAAGTTCCTACAATGTTCCTGACTTTATGTATGTGTGTGTGTGTGTACATGTGTCAGAAAACCTAGGCCAGAATATCATGCCTGGGTTTGCGAGCCAGCTGATGCATGAGCTAAAGGTGAAAAAAATGCTATTGCTGCAGTTAGGAAGCAGCCACCATAAGTCACCCTTAGGCATCCTCGTCTGGGGAGAAGGGAGAACGACACCGTAGCTRTGGAACGACCAATTCTCCTTGAGCTGTAGGAGCAGAACTACTAAGGTGTCCTCTGGGGAATCCTCAGCAAACTCAACGGGTACTTTCATCTGGCTTTCAAGTGACTCTGTGTAACTGCTTAGCCATAGCTCCTCTGTGGGATTGAGACTAAAATGCATATGTGTGTGTGCATGTGTGTGTGGGTGTGTACCTTATATTCACAGAAAAATCAGCAGTTCCATAACATAAACAGGGATTAACATTTCACTTTTTTTTTCCTTGGGAAAAAGCTAGCTTGACTTTTTTTGGGAAAAAAGAGAACAGTAGCAGAAGGATCCTATCTCTGCCATCTTCACCTCTGCCCAGTGCTCACACATGCGATCTCAAGCACAATGTAAGCTCTGCTGTTGTGGGTATACCTCCAAGTGATGTGACTGAGATATTCCAAAGTATTCATTAATGTTTTGGGCTCTGAGTCAACCTCAAAGGTCTACAGAGGAGAAATGGGAGTCCTGAATATTTTGGTCATCTCAGGGGGTTTTAACGTAATGTGATATTTTTAAGACTGCTATACATCTAAGTAGTGTCACAAATTAATTGTAGTATTGAATCAGTGACCTTAATCCTAGTAACTAAYAAAAAGTCTGCTTCCCCTTGACGGTGTTGCACCCTCAATACCCAGGTATGCTGCACCTTGCAGGGGTGCCTGGAGCAGCAAAAGGTTGAGCCATGAGCAAGGGAGCAAGAAATCAAGGGCTTGATCATCCACTGAGAGGCAGCCTATTTATGCTGCTGAGATGTAACAAAGTGGCCAGAACCTGTAGTTCTCTCCTCTTTTCCTTCAAGCCAGAGATGCTTCTTCGGCACCAGCTGCCATCTGTGATATAAAGTGGAGCCACTGGGCTCTCCAATGGCTATAATGATGCTTAGTCTCAGACTGAGTCCAGGATCAGGCCAAGGCTGCTTCAGGGACCCAGGAAGCACAGCATCATTTCTGGCTCCCACACAGCCTTCACCTGCAATGCACAGAGTGGAGTCCAAAATATATTTTGCATACAAATTAATGAGATACATTTATAGCACCCCTTAGACAGCTTTATTCTGTTAGTGCTTACCTTTATTACTGTGYAACATACTCAGCTCTCATTGTCATAAATTGTGCTCTACTTTTGAAGGGGGAAAATAATTCCATATAAAAGATAAATAAATATGAAGAACAAAATGTTGCCAATTCTTATGTGGCTACCAAAAAATGGCAAAGTCACCCCATACATAAGTAAAACATCAGATCCTGACACTTAGTAATTAGAATCTTTTGACCGACTTCAACGTGCCCAAAGACAGCACAGCCAGGAATACCCCTGCGTCTCATGTGTGCATGAAGTAGTAGGACAGGGCATGCACCATTGCGGCCTCGGGGCTTCTGCAGGCTTAGGAGCCTCTGGGGAAGGTGGTGTGGTGGCCTTAAAGTCATCCGTACAAGCTAAGTAAAGTTTTATCTACAGCAGTATCCAGATGATTCCACTGGTGATATGTATTTTACTTCCAAAGATAGGTAGCAAAGTTAAAAACAAATGGATGGAAAGTCGCTTTCTGCCACACTTGTCCAACCTAACCTGTGGGTTTCTGCCCTGTGATATGAAAGTGTCTGTGCTGTTGGCAGGATATTTGCAGTGTTTGATTTTGTGCATTTTCATACACACGTATTTAATAGCCAAGGGCCACTGGTTCTCGCTGTGCCCAGGCCACTTCCACATTGCTCTGCTTCTCTTGACTTCAATTTGTACTCAAGTAAGTGACAACAGAAACATGGCTCTACCGCCTAGATGGCCCCTCACCCATCTCCGCTAAATCACAAGTCGCATCCCAGCAGATTAAGGTAAATTTCAATCAACGGCAGTTTAAATGAGCAAATTTGGCGATGAACTGCAACAGCTGAGGAAAGGTGAACAAAGCGATTTCACCACTTCTGAGGTACCCTCCGGGCGGGGAGAGGGGCAGAGGACCTGGGAGTAACCTCCCGCCTCACCCCAATGTGATTCACTAGGGCTCATGAGTCACAGCCATTAGACATTAGGGGAACATCTTCTGTGAAGAGGTATTATTTGAAGTGAGTGAAGGTTGCAAAATTGGATTCTATTGTAGGAAGGCTTTTAAGTTATATTAGCCTATGTCGGCGAAGCATTTGTGAAAATTTTCACTTTCTTTAAAAAAAATGCTATTTGATTTAATTTTTTACAAATACCACCTGGACTTTATAGCGGTTCTCTGAACACACTGTTTTTAGCCCAAGTTCCCTCATTTCGTGGAATTTTCCCTGTTCTTTGCAGCCGTACAAACTGCAGTGATGGACATGGATGCCGGAGGTGACCCACATACCATAGGGGACACAGGTATCTTCTGGGATGTGTCACGGAGACCTCTGCTCTCTACAGGCAGAGTGGCTGTTGTTTGGCCACACGCAGTGGCTGTTAGTGAATGCTTTTAAATAGCTTGTCGAACTAAGTATATTTATTAGACAGTTTAGTCTTTGATTGTAATCCTGCTCTGCTTGACACAGGTTCTGCAAAGTATTCAGATATTACACCCTTCTCGCCTGTCCTACAAATGTTTAGTGACACATAGTCAAAGTATCATAGATGATACCCCAGTACAGAAAAGGTAGACCTGTATTTACAGCGAAATGGCATTCTTGGGATATATGATAGGAAAAAAAAAAAAAAAAAAAAAAAGAATTTTCTGTATTTCCTTAATTTCCTCACAGACTCCCTTCTGAAAAAGGTGCTATTGTCTACCATTCGTAACTAACTGCATTTGTGAGTAATAGAATAATTCCTTACATGTGAGAATAAATGTAAAGTATTATGGCATAATCAGCTAGGATGTATTTCAGCAGAGCTTTGAGTAAGAGAAACACTGCAATTCGGAGGTTATCTTGAAGATCAAATCCCCAGTCAGAAAGCTATATTGTTGCCTTCATTTTCCTTTCTCAACCCCGTGAAGGCTTAATTGGCAGCTAGCTTACATTGTGATCTCCTAGCTTCTTAGAATTTTCTTTTTTGTAACAGATTTTTTTTAATGAGCATTTTCTCAAGGGAATTAATTATTACTTTGACTGGTATATTCATATATTTCTATCAAGAAGTTTTATAAATTACCAAAATCTCGACACAGTGTGCAACCATAAAAATCACAAAGAGTATCTGTAGCTCTTTCTAATTCCATTAAATCATTTTTTCATCTGAAGCTTATTGTCCTCTTTGTTAAATGGCAACATTTAGATTCAATTGCAGCTAATGTCTAATGTGCATGTGCTGTGACACTGCTATGGATTTACAGAAGCTGTGCTGTAAGAAGAAATACATGTCACGAAGTAAGATGAGCTCAAATGAATGAAGAGTTTCATCACTGCGTGAGCATCATTTCTGCAGAGAAAATGCTCATTACAGACTTGACTTTTCTACCTTGTTTACATTTTATACAGAGCTTTTAGAAACATGCTCACTCTGAGGTGCTCTGTGGGAAAACATAGTTTCGGTATCAGTCACCATATTAACAAGGGGCCATATCCTGGAGCCTCAACTCTGTCTTTAGACAAGCAAACTTCAGTCAGGTTAAGGACTGAGACAAGCCCAAAGGCTTCAGCAGTGACTTAGCCACAGACCCTTAAGAAAGAAAATACTGCATAGCTGTGTTGCTCCAGAGCCAAGACCAGAAGCCRAACACAGCAGCCACAAGCCTGTTTATGAGCCCATCCTTGATCCGCAGGGAGGGTGCTCTGTGCCCTCGCTACACCTCTAACCTTTGCCTCCAGGCACATCTCTTCTCTTGGGCTCCTTCCTGGCATTGCCTAAAATTTGCACCCATTTTCGTTCCTGGATGGAAGAAACTGTCACAAAAGGCTTTGGGTTTCAGTCATGTTCGTCATCATTTGGTGCCTTCCATAGATGAGGGTCGGGGACAGGAGTCTTCCAAGCCCTGTGTTTGYTTTGGTTTGGCTTGCAGTAAGCTCTCCATCTAGCTGGTCAGCATGAGGAGGAGCTGGGGGATGCAGGTCCTGCCGACAGCCTGTGGGGAGAGTGGGCTCTCCCCACCGAGGCCCTTCCCCACCAGTGCCCCTTCCACAGAGAGGACTGAAAGCCACCAACGTGCCTGAGTACGGAGGCACCCTGTTCCCTTCTACTTTCTCTCCTTTCTGCCTGAACTGGCTTGCCAGAGTTAAAGTTACCCTCAGTGTTCAAGTTACAACTTTGTAACAAATGAAAACAGCAATTAAGGCTGCCACTTCATTCCTAAGTCACACCATTTTGTCTAATTGCAATATATATAATACATAAGATCATGCTGTGCTGGGGGATATATATGCAATAACTGAACACAGTGGCATGATTTAGGACAGGATGGCTTTGAATTTCTTTGTGTGAGCAGGTGGTGTTTCTACACTGCCTCAAATATATTCAACGTGACACTATAAGGTCAAACTTACCCCTTCTGAGGGCTTGCTTTTATTAGTAGCCCAAATAATAACAAAACACAAACTTCAGCCAAAGCTCTCTTTCTAGAGTTTCCAGAAGGAAATCCCTGGATTTGCTCTCTGCTTGTCCATGCAGCAGGTATTTACACAGGTCTTACATTTTAAGGGAATTCCCAGGACTACTTTAAGAAAATTGCAATAGATAAACTAGTTCCTGCTAAGAAGTTACTGTCCGTCAGCTGAGCGGGGGTAGCTGTCAGTGTGCTTCTTGCTGACACCATCTGTCAAAGAAAGTATTAAMTTACACCCTCGTATGCCTTATAATGGAAGAAAGGCAAATATAGTACCCATAACACCCACTTTAAGAAAGGGGAGAAAGTGCTTGCGGCAACTACGTGCCCTATTTTAATATAATCTCAACAGTATGCAATCCTCTAGGACAAAGGCACTGAGGTAAATGAAAGATGGGACAGACCGCAATGTACGTTTGCCAAAGGCTGATTGTGGCAGAGTAACTGGATAGCTTTCTTCCCTGAGATAACAGATTTTCTTGACTAAAGAAATGCAGTAGGTCTCATCTCTATGGACTTCTGAAAAGTAGGTAATAAGGTGCCACATGGGAAATTATTAGTTAAGCTGAAGAAGATGGGAATTAGTTCAAAAAGTATAAAATGGATAAGAAACTAACTAAAGGGAGATGCCAACTGCTTCGTTGAAGAGGGAGATTCAGTCCTGGAATGAGGTTACCTGTCGCAAGGATGTGGGCTTACAAGGTTACTAGGACCTAGCCTTTATTTGTGAGCTTCATTTCGAAACTGTGGTGAAAAAGTAGGACTGTGCTAAAAAAAAAATAAAAATTACTGGTCACAAAAATCTGGGAGACATCATAAATGTAGAAAGAGCTAGAACAGAACCACACCTGAAGTGCAGAGTTGTGTACTTGAAGGCCATTTTGCTCATCAGCTAGAAATGGTGTTGGGAAGAGGAAAGACTGACAAGTTCTTGTTGGTCATGCCCTGGCTCTAAGCTGGCGGACTGATGGAAATGGTAACCGTAATCCCCACATGGATGATAGTTCCCATGGAGGCACAGCAGCATCAGCAGCACTACAAGGGGCCCTCCTCCAAGTTCAGCGAGCAGCTCTGGGTGCCTGTGTCCAGGAGGGATGCCTGCCACCTGAGGGAGGGGCACGGAAAGGCTACGGGGCATGAGGGGAAATGAGAACCCGTCTGACTATGGGGCCACAAAAACCCATCACCTCTGCAGTCTAGTAAAACACAGGCTAAAAGGGAAGCTAATTATTCCCTGTAAAAACACCAAGGGGGTAAATGCCAGGCAAGAAAAATGGCTGTTTCACCTAAAGGACAATGTTGTCACAAGTATGAATACATGTATACAAATGGAATAAATCTAGGTTGAATATTAGAAGCAGATTCTAACAGTTAAAGACCTTCTAAAAGCATATTGAATACTACAAGCAGATTTTAACAGTTAAAGACCTTCTAAAACAGCCTTTTGCCTGAAGTTGTGACTATTTATCTGAATAATTTTAATAGGGAACCTGATCAATTTATGAAATGGGATTACATGACAATAACCATGTATGTTATAGCAGGGGGTAAGGCTTCTTGACCAAAGATGTCTTTTCTAGTTCTCTGCTCCTATGAAATGTTTGATTTTCCCAGGTTTAAGATTTTATTTTTCTAGCTAAGACTCTATGACAGACTCAATCCAGAAATGCTTTTAAAAATACATTGCATTAATAAAAAAAAAAATGTTAAAAAAGTATCTGGTTTTACCTACATGCTTGTTTAGTGATGATTTGTTTCTTGCCATCTCTATGCGAAGTTACTTGTGTTAAGGGGATTCTTAGTCTTTTACTTCTACCTTCAATGCAGCATTAAAAACTGAGGGCCCGAGGGGAATAATGTCATTCTACTATGAAAAATATACTAAATAAGGATGGAAATATTCATGGAGATAACTCTCCTAAATGCAGATGCCATGGAAATATCTCCTTTTAACATTTGTGTCAAATGTTTCAAAGTTGGAGCAGTGCAACTTCATGCCCATTTTTGTCATTTTGAATTATCATATTCTGTCTTTTGCTATATCTGTTCTAATCTTTTCCTCCCCAGATTGTCTACCCCAGTTCAGGTTGATTCAGATCCTGTCCCCACACATTGCTGAAATGAGCCAACGTCAAGTCAGAACTTGCACAAGGAAATGAGGTGGGTAGAGACATGCTGAAATTTTAACCTTTCTTTGCTGGTACTACCTTTAGTCAAAAATAAGTGGAAAAAATGTTCAAATATGTGGTTTTAGCACAAGTTGATCAGTGGACATTTCAAAACAAGGATGGTAAATTCAGTCCAAAGGTTTTCCCTGTGTGCACTGTCACCAAGACTGGTTTTTACACAGTGGTACGTGCTAATCAGTGATTAGGGAATAAGACAAGCATGACTGGTAAAAGATAACTGGAGAAAGCTCTTAAAAAATTCAAGGTCCCTTCCCATGTGTGATTTTTCCTAAATGACTTTGGCTTGCTCCTTCCTGAGGTGTGTTGTAGGGGAAGGGTTTGAAGTTCTCTGAATTTGCATGTCTTTACTGGTCAAAGTCAGAATTCCTTGTTTCCTGTACATTATGGGAGCACATAAAAAAAAAAACAAACCAAAAAAACCCTACCTACTCACACACACACAAAGTGGGCCTAGGGCACTTAATATTTTATTCTCGTGAACAAGCTATATATATATAAAAAAGCCATCCTGTGATGTGAACCAGTCAGCTTGCCAGTTTGAGCTGAGGAGCTGGAGTGACTGAGGCAAATTGGTTTCCAGCAGTTGCAAGAGAAACCTCAGGAGATGGCTGGCTCTGCACAAGCAAGCTAAGCTGTGCTTTACAGTTATGGCATTAAAGTCCAAACCTCACAGAAGTGAATGAGCATCTGAGGAAAGCTAATCAGAACTCCAGGTAAAGGACCTTAAATCTGCACTGCACAGACTTTGACCCGGACTTTTCTCTGAAGATTTAGTAAGTCTTGAACGTCCACAATGTATAGTAGAGTAAAAATCATTATACAGTGGTAAAGGTAATCAGCAGAGCATCTGGTTAAATTGTTCCAGACAGAAGAGTGAAGGTAAAATATAGAGGAGCATACTAGGGTTTTATTTCATATTGCTCTGTGTAGGCTGAACACAACTTAAACTGCTTTATCTTCTGCATGTTTTAATCTCAACTCTTTCAAACTAGTGTGCGGTGACCACATCTCTTACAGAATGATACAGGGTGAAATATGAATTCATCWCTACTGAACCTACAGAATCACCAGTAAATGAGTAAACCTATCAAATTTATAATCTATATGCATAGAAAAATCATTATTTTACCACTTAGTTTGATAGCAAACATTTATTTGAAAGAGCACTGTTATTAGCAGCCTGCTTTCAATTAAGAATCTGTTCCTTTATGACTGTTTTTTGAAGACTTAACATCATGGCTGTTATATAAGTCTCATCAGCTTTTTGGCATAAGCGTTCTTAGACCAGATGCAATAAGGTTTCATTTGGGTAAATTGTGGTTTTTGTAAAAGGCACAGTTAAAAAAATAAAACAGGTTTGGGTTTCATCCCATCTTTCTCACTTTTAGAAGAGACAGAAAAAATGTAAATTTAATAATGAGAAGTAATGATGATATTTACAAAGATAATGCTAATTTGTGCTGTGCGCTCGAGTGGTGGTGCGAGGTGAACATTTGGCTTTTATAACCAAAGCAGAACCATTAAACCTATTTCACGCAGACTGTCAACCATCCATCCAGTGGCAATGCCTTTTAGTCACAATTAAGCAGGCTACTTTAAGCTTTGTCATTTGTTTTACTTAAATAAAAAAAACTTAAAAAATCAAACTTTGCTCACTAAAATGAATTTAAGTAGGAGAAATATTTAATTTCATTTTTGGGTGATGCATCAGCCTGTTACAGCTGAAGGCAGAGTGAAGAAATGTGGAGAGGTAAGACCAACTCAGTTGGGGAGCAGCATGAAAACCCACTGCAGAAACTTTCCCCCCCTGCAGCCTCCTTCCCTCCTCCAAATCCCTCCCCATCCCACAGCTGCATCCTCCCAGGCATTCTCCCACCACTGCTGTGCGAGTTGCTGGGACTTCTGACCCATACATCAGCTATGCCCTCCTCCCCACTTCCATACCATCATCACCAGTTCCCTCAGGAGGGGGGACGGTCACCAGAGGGATGAGGGTGCAGAGCCAGCAATGCTGCTTTGTGCGTTGTGCAACTCAATAACAGCAGAGAAATTCCTGTGCACCTGAGCAAGGCAGCTCCCTGGCTGCTCCGCTCTGCCTGGCTTGCACAAGCTACGTGGAGAGGCAATGAGGGAAAGAGGAGGCAGAAGGAATGACAGGGACTCAGATGCCCAGATTAATGCAGGTGTTATTATTATCATGATTTTATTGACAGTCTATCAGGTTTGGATGAAAAATTCAAAGATAATGCAAGTGTCATGTTAATGTGAAGGTCTGTAGTATGTATTATAGGCATTGTAAGGCTGCCAGAGCAAATCCCGTTTCAGTGGTGAATTGGGTAATCTGTTGCATTTTTAAAGGCCACTCGTCCTGAGAGATTATGAATTTATATTGCCTAAGGTTGTATTCCATCATTACAAAAGTGCTCGAATCCTCCTTAAAATTTGTTTTACCTGTAGCAGCACTGGGAATTTTGTCTCCTGCACTACATTCACTAACACTGGCGTTTTGACATTTGAGAGTTATCTTCTGGTTTTACCTGCCGCAGGAAAAAATTAAAGACACAACTTCTTTTAATAATGCAACTAGTGGTTCTACTTATTCAGTAGCCTCAAGACAATGACACCTTTCTTTACTTTCTATACAATCATCTTCACGTACAAAGGTCTACTGTTAAATGATTAAACCGGTGATCAAACGGTGATCTCTTTAACTTAACCGAGACTTTCCTCAGTAAAAGGGAGATGTCACTTTACACTTTCTCCAACAAAAATTTGTATATGCTATATTCTGTTAGTAGAAGGAAATGTAAAGATAAAGGGTAAATGTAATTACTGTACAGTACTACCATGCAGTAGTCCTCTATTTCAACCAAAAAAATGCCATATATCCCCAACATATCTCTTTTCAGCATAGGATCCCTTTTATTTACAGTCATTCTGAACCTGGGCTTGGCAACTAACTCGCTATTGTTTGTGTGAATTCAATTTTGAAAGAATTTAAGAGCTGATGTAACTTTGCCTGTATGCCTGCCCATTTTTCTGTTACATTTCCCTCTGCTATTCTAAGGAATTATTTTGTTGCCAGGAAAGTTTGTGGGAAAACTACCTTTTGAGCAAATGGAAGAAAATACTGCAAGGAGTGAAGCTTAAGCCCCCTTCAGATTTGGCTGAGAAAGGGTGGAAAGGACGTGCCCCCAGGAAGGAACAAGCCCCAGCCATGGTGACTCACGGGTAGAAGTGATTTGCCATGAGGACTGATATTCTTGCATGCTTATCAACAACCCACATTCTCTTCCTCAGCCTGGCTTCAGACAAAGGATCATTTAACATTTCTGTATTAACTCTAAACAACCTCGGCATTCCTGGGTGTGCTGGACCTTCTAGGCCATCTTCTGTAGGATCTGAGGGTGTCTGTTGAAACGGAGAGTACATAGACCTATTCAGAGACTATTCATCTAGACATAATCTTCCTAGGCACTATGTATTCAACAAAATACTCTTTTAAGTAGCACAGAGAAGGCTCTCTGTGTGTCCTTGATTCTCCCAACCATGCTTAGTTTTATTTTGTGTTTTCTTTTTCCCTGGACTTCAGCTATTGGTTTATAGAAAATGATAGGCAATATAGTTCATTTATTTTGTACAAGTACCTATTATTTATGTTGATATGGCAAAGGAAAATTCTAAGACATCCTAATCTACTCAAATCTTCACGAAAAAAGGGTTTTGTTTGCTGTATGTCAGCTAGTGTCTTACACTGTCTTTTCAGAGGCCTTTCAGAGATTTTCTAGTAAATCCTGACCAACTGCCAAAGGTGGCTTGACAAACGAAACAAACTTTTGCAAGATGAAGCTCTGTACGGATGGGAAGTGCTCACATCTGGAGGAGTCCTAGAAGATTTATACCTGAAAATCATGGTGTGGTCCTAAACAGGAAGGCTATGAATGTGCTGATCCCTAAGTGCCATTTGTAACCCATGTCCAACCCACATGGGGATTAATAGTTGGTGCCTTCCATGCAGGCTGACAAAGCAAATGCTCAGTGATACAGAAGTGATCTTCAGTATATCTCCAGTGCATTCCCAATTCATCCATTGATAAAATGGTGCTTTACAAGTAGGGCAAGAAAGAATTTGTGTTGGAATTAAAACAGTTGGCCAACACCTCTGCAACTGCCATCTCAGCTAGAGAGTCCTGCAAGTATAGTCATTGGGGAATGTAGTTTCATGGGGCCAGCACAGATGACATCTAATTGGAATCACAGGTTTGAATGAATTTTGAGTGTAATCTAAAACTGGGGACTATGAAGGTCTTTTAGCCATTACCTGGCATTACTGAAAGTGAAAACCACAATGGTAGAAATACTTAAGATTATTTTGAATAGGATATGAAATAGAGATTCATTTAAAGCAGGTGACAGAAAGATCATTAGATAGAAGGAAAAAAAATAGCATTCAGGCAACCTAGAAGTATAACATATCTGTGGCTCTGTTCTGCTCAGCCAGTTGAGAAGTAGGGTTTTGCTGAGGACATTAACCATCTTTTAGGTTTTAGCCCTGTTTTATTTTTTGTTTATAACATTCTTGGGTCTGCAGAGCCTGGCTTTTGTGACAATGGATGTATGTGATTTGTAAAATGGTGGGCCTTCATAAAAGAAGTGATGCCTTTGCAAGAGAATTTTTACCAGGACTCAAACAGGATCTTGTAGCACTTATGCTTGTTAAGGCGTTAGAGGTGGGGAGACACATAAAACCCCAGATCTGTGGGACATTGTAACAGTCTTTTTGACGGTCAGGGAGTGTCAGTGACATGAGCCTGTTTCTCATCCTCTTAACACCAGATGGAAATGCCAGAAGTAAACAAATATTTCGGTTCTGTATAAAAGTCCTTGGGAAAGGCCAGCACAGATAAAATACTGGGGAGGGGGAAGAAGCACAATGGAGAATGAACCAAACAATAAATGTGACCATGTGCACCGTGAACCACCTGACTAAACCAGATGCCTCTGGAGAGGAAATGGCAAAATACCTTTATATCCCCTGGAGCCATCAAAGGAAGCCTGCAATGCAGGGCATCAGCGTTATCCTCTCAGGTTTAATATGTGACGTGTTTGCATCTGTGATGGGGGAGTAAGGCAGAATTCCTGTTACAAGAATACAATAGTTATAGCTCTCCTACAGGCTAACACTGCGCAGGCCAATAGTTATACTGGGGCATATGCTGGACTCAGATCAGGAGAAGGCTTGGGATTTTTTCCCGTTGGTATTGGAAAAAGCAGTAAAYGGAGTCAGACTAATACTCTGTATCTGCTGTACCTTGAGAGGCAAGTTTCAGTCTTGTCTGAGACACACTGCTATTCATAAACAATACTGTTAGTTCAATTTCATTCTCCTTCTGGTTCATTGTTATTTTAATAACTCTTTTATTTGCAATATTATTTTAACACAGCGAAACAGCTGGTGAATAACTTGACAGTATTCATTTAAGCTTTCTGGATGCAGAAAGTTTATAGTAACTCTACCAATGGGTCAGTTCATTCCCTGTTCACAACAGCTAGCAAAAAAGGACAGGAAACTCCCTCGAGGAATTTTCTACAGACGGTTCCATCAGGAAGGCATTAAGTGTATATTTATCTCTTGCCTCCCCCTGTTCCTCTTGGAAGAGGCAAAGCGGTTCAGATCTGGGAACCAGGATATCTCAAGGGATCTGCCAGAGGTCAGGCATTTCTGCCTAGAAACCCAGAGCCTCTGTGCTACCCAAACTCCCTGCAGTTCTTTCTTAGTCCTGGCAGTGCAGCTCCAGAATACAGCCAAGGCATGAGAGGACTTCATACAATGTGTATTTACTTTTGGGTAGATTCTTCATTATTTCTGGATGAGAATCGCATAAGACATACCAAACCTCCTGGCCTGAGTATGCATCCCACCCTTTTTCCACAAACTAGACACCTTCAGACCCAGGACCAGGCTGGGGAGAGAGGACCCTGCAGCCTCCAGTCATGGTCTGATTCACACAGAAAATCACTCACAGTTTGTGAGAGGTATGTGACCTAAACACAGGATACCTTTACAGCTCTCCAAAATCTTAAAGAAAAAAAAGAGTGATGTAAATGACACTGTGTTCTTCTGATATATTCAATAACATTGATTTGTTTGGAAATTAGTCAGAACTTATTCATATCATTAGTCAGTGTCTCTTTGTTAGCATCACTGAATACCTTTGCAAGTTGTTGACCCAGTTAAAGTTTGGTTTTCTATGCTTCACATCACTGGGAAGGAGGTTTGTCAAAAGAAGGAGAGGAACAAATGCTCCACAGAGTTTCGTAAACCCGAGGTACATGGTGGAGTCAGTCAAAACAAAATAACACAACAGTAAGGTAGCTTGAAATGTCAATAGAAATAGAGAATAGACCTCTTCTATGTGAATTGCTAGGGGTCACCTGAGTAAGGAGTACAAGATTTGTCCCTTGGTCATGGTAAAGCTGGAGATTCCTCAAGAACCAAGAGCATGTGGATGAAGGGTTGTATCACCAGAGGAAAAGGGATATGACAAACGGTTGAGGTATTTTCCTCCTCTCCAAAGGCAGAGTTCTGTTTTCTTGAGGCCAGTCTGTCCCTCATTCAACTTCACTTTCTTTTCTCACAGTAAAAAGCTGTCACAGGTATATTATCATCATATAAAATGCAACAGAGAAAAGGAAAAAAAAAAGTTTGGGGATAAATAATTGATTGCTTGAGGAGATACTGACAGGGAACAAGTATTTTTTCTGTAAATACATTATATGTTGGAAAGGAAGAAGGCACTGTCCTGGAAGGACAAGGACAAGAGAGAAATCCCAGCAGAGGGTGGGGGAGAACACTTACCAGTATTTTGCCTGAGGAGCAAGAAGTTTCTCCCCATAGGTGTCTATAGGAAAAAGAGTACTTTTGTTTGCTCTGTGATCCCTGGTTATGTTCTTGTCTAGCAGTTCTGGGACTGTCAGCCAGGAAATCACCATGAGGGCAGCGTGTAATCTTCCAGAGCAAGGACGAGCTGGAGGAAACCCTCTCACTACCCACTCCCTTGCAGTTCAGAAGACAGATGCGCAGCTGGATGCTTCCCCGGCACCTCGCACCTCGCTGGCTGTGGGCTGAGGGATGGAAATCAGTCGAGGGAAGGGCAGAACCCAGGCAGCAGCACAGCCCTCACTGAGAGCACTCTGGGGGCAGACCTGAATGCCTGGGACATGTTTGGCCATCAGCATCCTGGACTTCAGATTTCAAAGTGGGACCTGGGGACAGGCTTTTGCTCATTCTGGTCCAGTACCAGCAGGCAGAAAGTGAACTATTTCTTTTTATCGTGCATCCACAGCTGAGCAGTACCTGGCAGTTGGGATGGATTCTTAGTATTGAATTTATCTAAAGGAAAGCTTTGGAGGCAAACTTGCTTAGCTATGGGGACATAGCAATCACAGGTTGCTACAATTCCTCTCTCCTAATCTGAATAATTTATCTGGGGGAAAAAAAAGATATAAACTGCAGTGTGCATTATAATACAAATACTGTATTCTGGAAACAGGTAAATTCACAACTCACAGTTTAGCTGGATTTTTTCTTCGGGAAAAAAATGACCAGAAATAAATTTCCTGGGCATTTTCCAGAGGAACAGCAGGATTACCTCCCTGCTGCAGAACCAGAACATCTCATTTAGTTTCACCCACTGCATTAAGATAAACTGGAATATTGAGGTCTTTTTCTTGGAATAATTAGTCCAGTAAATTAAACTTGAAAGGGGAAGAGGACACTCTGCTGCCAGAACTAAAAATGTCTACAACAGGGAACTATTCAAGAAGAGACATTGCACTGTTGAGTCTGAATTAACTTGTCCCTTGATCCCTGACAGGCAGGAGGAGAGGGAAAGATCAGAATCTCGCTTTTGTACCCAAGTAAACCTCCTGGGATCCTTCCTATGAGTAAAGTGTGTGTAGCCACAGAGGAGGGGAGGAAATGCCTCAGTTCAGGGCTGTAGGTGCTGCGTGGTCGGAGGTGGGAGCACCCTGACATGCCTGATGGGAAGCAGTGGGGTGAGTCATTCCACCAGCGACACACTGGGCGCTTTCTTTCTCTCTGTTTTTGCAAAGGTTTATGTTTTATTTGTTCCTTCTTGGTTGTTTTCTGTAGTCAGTCATCAGCCTGAAAGCAGCTGTTTTGATCTTCTTGTTAGGTGAAAGGAAATGCATTTGGATTCTTCACGTGGGTAGAGATTACTTCCCTGAGCTGAAAGAAAGCCTGACTGGCTCAGGCTTGGATCCCCCAAGGAGAGGCTACTTGTCAAAATTAATGATAATGATACCTTTCAAATTAAGGCGACAGTCAATGAACATCCTCTGTTGTAGCAACTGTTTTCTATGTAAGGGCTTTTTCAGGCAAATGCCTTTGACTCATATCTGCTCCTCTTTAATCCTTTAGTACTGGAAATAGGAATTTAGTAGAGGGCAGAATTCCTCTTGTTTTCGCTAACCTCTGAAGAATACAAAGCCAAGACCAAGAAATCCCAGTGCTGAAACAAAATATTTAATCTTTTATTTTTTCCTGACCCGGCTTGCAAAGTGCTTGGTGTCTTCTAATTGCATTACTCACTTGCAGTATTTGCATTATTGGCTGTAATTATGCTGTATCTGCTAAAAGTATTAAAAATCAATAAAGCTCAGTTGACTTATAGACCATAAAAAAGTAGTATTGTTCTGGAGCGCAAAGAGAATAGGAAAGCAAATGAAATTCTTGCCTTCTCTTTTGGATAGAATAATGGCGTGAAGACCTATTGATATTTTACATGATTATTGGCTTTTCCATTCTTAGATTAATATTCAAAATCAATTCACATATGTTTGGGATGATACTGCTAGTGAGTGTAGTAAAATATCTGTCACAGAAAAAATTACAACTCTCCCTTCTTTGAAAGTCATAGTTAAAGGTGCTCATAGCAAAAGGGTCTTTGGCAAAGTGGAAATCTCAGCTGCAGATGGGAGGTTTATTGCCTTCCTTTGCATTTTATAGCATATTCTGTAAGTCASCTGGGGAAAGCAATGGACATTTGCCAAAGCAGAACCCCATTTGTCTAATCACCAAGTATACCCACAAGCTCCGCGAGAGAATATACCTGTGAAGCTCTTTGCATGATTGTCTGGAGTGTAAAACAGAAGAAATGAGGGAGCACTAGAGTTACTGTAAATGCTTGAGTATTTCTGCAAGTGTACTTTTTCTTTTTTCCCTTGAAAAGGTGCATGACACACTCATACTGTTAAGATCTCTGCACTCACTTTATTTTTTTTTTTCCCCATACAAAATAAACCTCAGAAGATAGTGGGGAAATGGCAAAAAATCATAGAGAAGGTCTTTCTTAAGGCATCTAACCAAAAATTAAAGAGACTCACCATCCCCCTTCTTTCCCCAGGAAACCTCATTGAATTTAGTGCTCAGTAAATTTACTGGATCTGAAAACAGAGCAGATTCTGCTCAGCACAACACATGCAATGGCAGAAAGGCATCCTCCAAACGCCCTGGACATCCTGAGCTGAAGAGACCATCTCTAGGGGTGAAACAGTGCTTTGGTCTCGGTGCTAATTCAGTCCTTGTCCTCTCTGCTGTGACTGCCAACAACCGTATCAATTAGTCGTACCAATTGTGATGGTGATTTCTGTGATGTGAACACCTGTCCTCTAGGAACTGGGCGAAGGCGACCAAACAGTTGTCAGATGGTAAGTGTAATGCTAATTGATCCAATCCATAGATCTGTCTCTATATAATGCTTAGTGCCAGAAAGTTACACAGCCAGACATCTGGCAACTAGATGACCGTCTAACTCTCTATCAGTTTGACTTTGGCAGGCAACAAAGTTGGTCTAGTTGTGTATGCTGTGGGCAGTTTAAGAAAGTTAAAGTGTTGTTTTATGCCTGTTGAAGGCCTGTCTCTGTCTTGGTCTTTATTAAAATTGTAATGCTAAAGTGACCTTCGGTCAGTACCAACCTGTCTCAGACATGAACTGATGACCTAAGAGTGAAAGGTTCCTTATCTGGTTAACCCAGTTGTGCTGTATCTGCTAAAATACTGAAAAATCAATGAAGTAGTGATAAAGCGTAGACTGTAAAAAAAAAGCTGTTTCATTGTTTTTTGCCTTGAATACATTCACCGCTTGTCATGATTGTAAAGCAAATGGGGCAGTGATGAAACCTTCTGATTACAGAAGGAATACTGGATTAATATTCACAGGCAGTTTATTAGCAGTTGCACTTGCAGCTTAGTGTTCATGAGTCCTATATTTGGGAGCAGAGCGTTCCTTATGTTAAATGCAGTCAAAGTAGTAGTGCTTGCCTATTACATTCAATGCTGCATGTAGAATTGGTGTGAGCATCGTTAGTAAAATGGAAAGATAAGTATGATGCTTTTTTCTATCTATTACTTATCCTCCTAGTTTAAGTGCTGGCAGCTTTCTTGGAACACTAGATGGCAAAAATAAAGGTAGCTTCCATCGCAAGGAAATTTGGAAGACCAGTAATAGCACATGAGTTTGGAGGAGTCACAGGAAAGGCTATTGTAAGATTTTATTTCATTCCTTCCTTTATGATGTTGAAATAGAGTGTGGATTGGTGTCAGTGAGCTTTTGTGGACTCCAATACAAGGAGACAGGTTCATAGTTTGCACGGGGAACATGCATTCTCTGCGTAGACCAGAGCACGAGAAGATGTGTATCAATGCAGAAACGACATTGCAGGGTTACAAGCTACACTGAGGCGAGCATTAAGAAAGCAAATACAGAGTGTAGACATGCGCGGAGCTGTGAGTGCTCACGAAGGCAGGCATGAGAAACTGGAATTTGTTGTGCTCAAAGATACTATGGAGGAGGGTAACGTAGTTTAGAAGAGGGCTTAACAAGGTAATACTGGCAACTAGGTTTTGAATGGGGTGAACTAGATACAGGCTGCAGAGAGGGCAGAAAGGAAGGAATTACAGATAGCAGGGATGTGGTTATCAAAACCAAAAGAAAGTAACTTAATTTCTAGAGACAGTGGCAGAAAGTGTTTTTGAGAAGTTGGAATTCTGTGAGAAGTAAAAGAGAACTTTCAGAAATGGTCTTGTTATGGCATGAAGAGTGGTAGAGGTCAACAGAAAGAGAGGAAGGCAGAGGCAGAAGAAAACTTAGAAACACTTGCTTTTAGCAATGTGTTTAATCTAATGACAATAATCTACCAGAAAGACATGTACAGAGACCCATGGGAAAAACGGACAAGTAAATTTGTGAGCTGTCAGCACTGAGATAAATCTTAAAGACAGGCCAGTCTGAAGTCACACAGATGTGTATGCACATGCACAGAGTGCCTGGAGTAGGTGATGGGCCTCCCTGAGGCTTTTTCCCAAATGACCGGCCCCGCGTCTCCACCCCTCCTTAGGACGCACTGTGACTGTTCGAAGGAACTGAGTAAGAGCTGGTGCTGCCCAGAGGGGAAAGGTAGACCTGATGAACTGCTCCAGTCGCAGCGCCCGCTCTCATTTCTGCTCTGTCCCTGCAAACAACAGTTGACTGACTGATAACATCTTGCCTCTCTGTGAGGCATGGGGTTTTGGCTCTCACCAGCTTAAAACCATAGCCTCAAAACCCAGCAATTAACACAGGTGAAGATAAGAAGGAAATCAAGGAGTCATAAAAGATTCAGTTAAAACAGGAGAAGAGAGAAGGGGCAAATGTAGACCAGTGCCTTTTCAGATAGGCTACTGTTTGCATTTCATCTCTGCTTTCATGACCTTTACCAGCGTTTTAAGGCTGGRAGAATAGCCTGCTTTGCCTGAGTCAGAAATCCGCAAATTGGGGCACAACTTACTGTTTCAGCATGTGCCAACCTGACGCTCCTGTCTTCGGGATAGCTGTTGGAGGCGGGCAATTTTCATGAAAGTTCATTTTGCTTCAGAGACTCCCCGGGAAGCCGTCACGGCCAATGTCCTTTCCTCACCTAACCGCGAACGGAGTATCAGATACCAGTGAGCTTGGCCTGCAGAAGGCACTCGGCGCCAATGGCTGGAAACCACTTTTATTAGAAAGGGGATGATCCAAACCATGCCCTTTGTACTCTCTGCAAAACACAGATAATTTGACGGCAGAAGTGAGTAATCTTCAATGTACTCATCCAAATCAAATATTTGTCTCTGTGGTTTTGGAGGCTATCTCTCCTACACCATCTGCTGAATAAGAGCTCGACAAAGCTTGTACTGAAGGAGATGAGTAGTCCAGGGAAGAGGATTCCCTCTGGGTTTGCAGCTTCACACTTCAGTGGTATTTTTGCTGTGTGACTGGCACAAGGCAGTAGTGGGGTCAGCCTGTCCACCAGCCCCAAACAGGAGGGAAAAATACGGTTTTGTTTGCACAAGGTTTGAAGGCGAAGCAATTTGTAAAACAGCATCCCACAACACTGCTCTGATGCAGGAAGTGGCAGAGATGATTACCCTGAGTTTATAGCTCTGAAGATAATCTGACTTCCAAAAGCTCTTACACTGTAAGGGATCGATGACACCATAATGATTCTGCTCCATCATTGTTAAGTCCCACATAGGCACAGTGTCATGAAAATAAGACATATTCAGACATGTTGAGGATAAGTTCCTATATTTACCTCCAATATGTGAACAGAAAGCGAAACGACAGTATATCTTTTGCTTACTTGAGCTTCAGGACTGATAGATGGAAGTATTCTGCAATCACCTTCACTGAAACTATTCCCCCTGAAGCTGTAGTGTCATCAGTTCAGATTATAAGCAAAGTACCAGGACTGGGCTGGGCCTGCCTTTACATGGGGAACAACTAAGACAGACGCAAAACACTACAAGATTCAGAAGGTAAACACTCCTCACAATGACTAGAGAACCATTCTGCTAAAGCATATTTTTCTTCTGATTTCTTGAGGTGTTTGTTACAATGCTGTGGCACGTTTGATGAAAGGAAGATGTTAACTCCAATGCCCTGATCCCCTCTCCATCTTTCATCTGCTTCAATCCATCCCTCCTACAGCCTGAATGAATTTTTAATGCTTTTTTTTTGGTGTCCTACCCCGAGTGCAGCGTGTCTATGTACTTAAAATGGCAGCCACCGTTCTACATCACAGACTGCAATTGTCACAGGCTGCTGAAGACCTCTCAGCTGACAATAATTTTCAGTCATTTCATTAGCCATTCAGGCTCAACTTCAGCCAATGACTTGGACGTGACAGGTTTTGTAATATCACACTAAGCTCTGGAACCATCTAGTCCCAGATATTTTGGAGGTGTGTTTTGTCAACAAAGAAATTAAACATGTTGGACCTTTTCTCTCTCTTTGATCTATAAGGCACAGTCAGTGTATTTTTCTTGAAATTTTGAAATTACRTTGCAACAGAATAAGCAATAATGTAGGAAGTATTTGGTATCACCCGATTCTCTCCATTTTTTTTCCACTTATAAAAGCCTCACTGCAAAGCCTTTCTCTCTTCAGCTTGACTGACGTTTAAACTTTGTTCAATATTTACAAATTGTGTTGCTAATCTGTGCTCAGTTTAATTTTAACAAACTTATTATGTCCTTTACCTTTCTGTCTTCACACAGGTCAAGTAGTGTAGCCTCAGAAGTAGTCACGTCGTAAGTCATATCATTAATGGCATTAGTTAGTCTGGAATACAGTGATAACTGTCACCTGCATTCTGCAGAGAGCCCTGGGGAAACCTTACTCAGACAACGTGCTTCTCTTGCAAGCGCTGGGGTCAGTGTCTGAAGCAGACTGTGTACCCATTATATCTCAAGGAGGGTGGAAGGCCGTCTTGTCCAGCAATCCTTGATGGTCACGTGGTTTTGTAGCACTACCAAGTCTACCACAGCAGTAGCAATTCTTTTTCAGGTTCACCTGATAGCAGTGATAAACTCTGTATGTAAAGTGAACRCAAAAACATTTCAGGAGTAACTGAATGGGCAATCTTTTGTGGACTTTACACTCAGCTTTACAAGCACCTCAGTAATGTTTAAGCATTTCACAGGTGGTCTAGTCACCACAGCCACAGCAAGACCAGTGTGTTCATCTCCCTTTTTCCAGGGACTGAGTTTTCTTTCTCAGCACAGAGCTGCTCAGCGGTCCTTTTGCCACTTCCAGAGGCAGCAGGTTGACTCACTTCCCCGGCAGTCCCCATGGTGCAGGAGGAGCCCTGCTGCACAGGGGCATGGGCGGACAAAGGGCCATTGTCTCTGACAGCAGCAGGGGGAATGTTTTAGCGAAGGGCATAACAATGGGACAAGGCTACAGCGACACTTACTCGCATATCCCAGAACTGACCTCATTATCTCATTATCTCTCATTAGCTCCTCAAAAGCTAAAGCAAACAGCTCCATTTTCTTCTTGACTTAAGCTGAGCATGGTGCTATCTTTGACTCAGGGCTTCCTAGGTAGGGCTCGCTCATTTCTGCTCGGAAGATGGACAGGGCCTGTCACCAAGTGCGATGGCATCCCAGACTCCAAAAGGTCTATTCATTTTGTGACATTAAGTTTGAACAACCAAGGTCGTGTCTACGTAAGGGCTTAATTTTTTTTTTTTAAATTTCCCAGTGTTCCTAATTCTGGCTTAGCTCCACCAGCGCTAGCAACATGAGGATCCCGGAGGTAAACCAGTTGCCAGCACAACTAATACCACATAATTTCATCCCACTCATAGCAGTTTAATCAATATAGCATTAAAAATTCTGGCAGCAGCCAGGCTACAGTAGGGCTCCCCATATTACTTATATTGACGGAGACGAACTTGCGGAAAGCAGGAAATCTTCAGAGGGTSCTCTGAAGATAAACAAGGCCTAAGGGACAGCACTGAGGGAGCGAGTTTGGCTGAGGGAGCGAAAGCTGGTTTGTAGGGGTCTTCTCACATCGAGCATGGCATGCATTAACCCAGCTTTGGCAGGTAGGACAGGAAGATCACAGCCATAATGGTGTCACAGTGGGGGTAGAATTAGTGTTGTGCTGTGTTCATGCTCCTTTAGCACTGCCTAGAATTTTTAAGTCAGAAAAAAAGGCACCAAAAAATGTCTCCAAAATGCTGAAAATTGACTATCATAGGGTCACATCTATTAAGTGATAATATACTATCTTAAGTTCTGATTTACACCAAGAGATTCTAGAAGAAAGGAAAAAAAAGCAAACAAAAAGACAAAGGAAATAATTTTGAGTGGAAAAAAAACCTCAAACAAATGAAGCAACTCTAGAAAAGGTCCCTGTTGTTTTCTGTGTGTCTCAAACTTCACCAGCCCACAGAGCATGTGTGATGGGCAAGTGAAAGAAGACCATCCCACATGCCAGCTATTCACAGTACAACTCCAACAGCAGTTTTTGTCTGAGAGCACTGATGTCCATTTTATTAGTATGAATAAAGGGAGTTCTTTCACATTTAGCTATATCCAGAAGGGCAATAGTCCATAAATCAATACATGGCATGGCTTTGCTTTTCCAGTCCATCAGTGTAATTCTTTTGGCTGCCAGTGCTACTCTCAGGAGTCATCTCTTTTCCCATTTATTCAAATTATGTAGCGAGTTGGTGAATTCCAATACCAGCACTGCTGCAGCTTTGTCTAAATTGATTTCCAGGACTAACTCCATTTATCTAAGAACATCGTTCCAGAAACTGGCTGTTCTGTAGGCGTTTCACATCTAAAATATGAGGGTACTTTTGTCAGCACTGAATCTACAACTTTGAACACAGACTGAAGTCGATGAGTATGCACAGATCTTGTAAATTATTTTTCATGTTGGGCCCTACTGTTTTCACCAACAGAGTTCTTCTGAGAGGTAGAAAACAAATCTATTCCAATCTTATGGTTTTCTCTCTGGCTTTTGGAAACTAGAGTTTGGATGGGGTTTCTCATGCAAACTTGGAGGCTGAATACAAGTAGCCAGCAGAACGAAAGCTCGCTCTGTATCCTTTATGGTAAAAGCACTGCTACACCTCTGGGCGAGTAGCTAATTATGTCACATCTGGTTGATCAGTTCTGGTGAGGACAATGAGAGTGTCAACCAAACAGAGATAATTTGTTGTAATAGACTATCTAATCCACTTGCTGGCATATTTTATTAATATAGACATTCACAGATATGTAAATGTGTAGAACATGCAACAAATGTATCTATAATATATTAGAAATGTGATTTTTATGACTGTGTGAGATTACTGCAACTTTAATTATTTTCTTTCAGATTTTATTAGGATTCTGAGTTCTTCTAAAATAGCTGTACATGTAGCCAGGTAACCACTGTTGTTCCACTGTGGTAAGATTTCAGAAGCTAAGTTCAGGAATAAGTCTCCTGGACTCATCCTAGAATATAGTAAATCAGGCAAATATTCCACAGAATTATTAAAAATGAGGATCATCATCTTTAATTTTGCTTGTAACTCTAAAACTAGTGAAGCTGTGAAAGCTCCATTACATAGCATATGATTCTGTGCAGGCTTATGCTTGGTTTCTCTGGCTTCTTGTACAGTAGGTGTTCGTCTAGTATTGTCATTGCAATTTTTATTGCACTCCATGATGTGTGCAGATGTGCTTCATCAACATCCCATGAGGAAAAGATTGTCTGCTCAGTACCGTTACTCCCAGATGACGTCTACCTTATAGAATAACTTTCTGGGCTACCTCCTCTGGGATCAGGTAACCATTTAAATTCTCTGGATTTTGGTGTTTTAACAAGGATTTAATTACAAAAGTAAGTGTATGCACCTGCTAAGGCAGTCCTAATTATTTGATAATGGGGCAATCTTTCTCAATACAACCATATTTCGTGGTGGTAAGCTACACTAATGAAGCACACTGAGGAAACAAATCCTCTCTATGTTAAAAGGCTTATTTAAACTAAAGAAATCTGTAAAGATTGAGAGGCTTTTCTTCCATCACAGATATTGACAACTGTGGAGCTAACATTCATGGAGTACACCCGTTACTACTGGAGGACGCTTTGTAGTATTTTTGCCTTGTGTGACTTCATTAAGTAATATATAGCATCAGCTTTTAATGATAGTTTCTGACATTTTTATCTCATCTGTTGCTTTTGAAAGCTGGATTATATCTAGAGCTACTCAGTTGGAACCAATCAGTAACATTTCAACAGCGCTACTGTATTTCCTTCATCCAATACATCTGCTGCAGGCCTGTGTGGTATGCACTGGGTCAGTATCGTATTTTAGGTTTTCAGAAACTCACACCTTATAGTTAGCCCTTTGCCAATTTACAGTTGCAGAAGCCAGAAGCTAAACTACAGTGTTACAACTTTATAATCTCAGGCTAATAAAAAAAAGTGGGGGATCTATAAGCCAGATGGGTTCCAATGCCCCTGTCAGAAGCTATGTTGATCATATACCACTTGTTTTTTTGTTTCTTAATAACCAAAAACATGTTAGCATTAAAAAAGCAAATGCACTTGACAGCATCAATTCCATTATGGTTCCCTGTCATCTGCTTTATTGGGTTTGAAGGAATTTAGCCAGAGTGCTCCATTTTCACTAGAATGTCATTAAAAACTTTGCAGCTTAGGCAAATGGTAAGCAATTTTGAGGGAAAATATTTTTTTAACTCTCTCATTTTGCAGAAGGTTTTTCTTTTTTCATTTCTTTCTTTTTAAAATATTTCTGCCTTTTTTCTTTGTTCTTCTTTTGCACTAAAGAAACATCACTTTTAAAAACTTCAGTGCTTTTCAGCAGTGAGATGAAAAATATTGACAAATTACAGATGATGAAACATGGCCAAATTTTATTCCATTTGCTGCTGAATGATAGTTGTGCCTGTGGAATGGATGAAAACAATTCAAAGTTCTAACCCTGAGGCAGACCCCAGATTATTGGAACCCAAGCAGAAATTTCAGTATTTGGCCCATAAATATCAGAAGCTAAAAAAAAAAAATCAATTAATGCCACTGCTTAGATACCATGTACAAAATCCACAGACTAAACCCTGGATCTCTGTTCTTTGACTCTTCTCAGGCAAAGCCTATACAGTAAGTCCTCKCTTCTTCATCTGCCCTCTTTTTGCCCATCTTAAAACAAGAAAGTGGTAAGATTCCCYCTCAAATTAGACACGCAGGGAAGAAAAGGAATTTGTCTTCCTGTGCAATCCAAGTAGCAAAGTGAATCTTTTCAACCAATTCCTCAGTGTCCTAGAGATCGCTGTTATTAATGTGGCTGGGGGTGCATGCTGCTGATAATTACTGTTAGCTGGAATAATTAATAAGAATAATTGCTTGGTATGGTAAGAGAAGGGGAAGCTCTGGGAAGGGGAAGGAATAGTCTGGAAGAGTGATAGACTCCCTGAGCGCATTTTTATAGACAGGAAGTTCAGCAGAAAGCATCCTGAGACTAGAAGAATTGTCTGGATGCCAAGGACAAAAGTTAAGACATATAAGGCTTAAGTGAGATAGGGGTAGCCTGAAATGCTACAGTAAGATCCTGTCATGGATGTGTAAGAGAAATGAATGGCTATAGGTTTTAAAGAGGTACAATATTAGGGATTGTGAGGTGGTCTAAAATTAGTAGCGTAGGCTTTGTTTCTGGTGCAGAACCACTTGAGACAGACAGAAGTCAGGCAGAATAGAGAGAAGTGGTGCCTGTGAGAGAGTTTTTGTGTAGTTTATCCCAGCTAGAGAGAGGACAAACTAGTCATTAGCAACAAAATACAGGTGCCAGGGGTGTGGAGAATGACCACAATTTTGGCATAATAGGATAAGTTTCCTGCACATTTTTGCACTTAGGGAATGGCAGGCACAGCTCTCAGTGCTGTTAACAGGAGCAGTGCCTGCAGCAGGGCTGGATGCAGCCCCCAGGGATGGGGAGGCTGCTGGGTGATGCAGTTCTGCCCCGCCATGCCCCCCGCAGTACCGGTTACTCCAGGCGATGCTGCTGTTAGACCACCACCTCCTCTGGGAGCATACCAAACACCCCCCCTGCAAAAAGCCTTGCTGACTGCAGCGCTTGCTGCCCCCAGCCCATCCCCAGCTGCCTGCTGAGTCCTGCCCCAGCCCGGCCAGCTAAACTACTCATGCAACTGCTCTGGATCCTCTCTTGAAGCACGTGAGCTTCAATAGCAGCTTGTTACTGGTCTTGAAGGCTACATGAAGGTGAGCTAGGGAAGGATCATGTTGAGCTGGAGAGTCTGGAGGGGAGGGAGACAGAAGCTGTCCCCAGAGAGATGGTGGCAAGGTCCCGGATGGTATCCTCTTTGGCCAGCACAGCTAAGACCAGGACAGAAGAAAGAAGTTGCCCCTGAACTCTCTCCTGACACCACCAGCCACAGCCCAGAGTCTTCCACAGGCAGAGGAAGTCTCTCTATTTCCTAACCCTCAAAGGACAAACTCAGGAGCTAAAAATCCAATCCTTTTATTTATTTTAGTTTTAATCCTTGTAGACCTTTAACAACAARGATTTTCACAGCTCTGCTATGGTTTGTGTGAAGATGTATTCTCCTTTCATTAGTTTAGAAGAGCACGTTTTTCTCCCTCTCCTCCCCTACTTGTTTCTGATGAGCTTGGTGCTCTCTGTACACATATCCTATGCATAAATACCCTCCCTACCCACTATACACTCAATAGCATATACCTCTGGAAATCAAAGTAAACATGGATAGAGGAAATGCAAGCGAATACGGGATGGCAGAGGCTATCTAGCAATCAGAGCAGTGATAATGTCATAAAGAACAAGTGTGCTCAGAGTGACTTTTAGTTTGGTGCTAGTCATAGGGATATTACCGTTTGCTAGAGACAAAGTATAGCATTTAATTCTTATCAGGAGATAAGAAAAGCTTGTATGGACAAGGTGTAACTGTGTATGATTTCACCTTGCTAATATAAATCTTTTAGAGAAGAGCAACTGAAACTGAAAAAGATAGATATAGTTAATTACTTCAGTCTGGCACAGGGTAAAATCCCATTACAAAGGCTTCAGTCTGGATCTTGTCTTCCCCCATGACGCATACTACATAAATTAATTAGGGTCATACGACAAGTAGAGATGCCAGCCTACCAATGCAGAAGAGTGACACGTTATCTTTCCTGCAATAATGTAGAAATTGCTGCTGTCACCATGGGCCCCATCCTGTTCCCATTCCTGCTTTAGTAGCTTCTCAAATCCGAGGTCAGTAGAAATGATTTTAAAAGGGTATTACCCAAGCCTTTCCCCATTCTTAGCAGCCAACCTCCAGAAGGAGAGAGAAACTGTTAACAGCTCTTCCTTCAATGATTGAAGGGAAATGTTGGTACAGCACCAGTACAGCTGGGTCTTGGTCTCGGATGGAGCCTCCTGGCTGCTACCCCAGTATGAATAAGGGATCTTGTGACTGCTGCCAGCTGAAGGAATTCCTCCCTTAACTTATAAGGACACATTTTCTGTGTACAGTCTCTGACAAATACAGAAGCCTCTAGAGAGGTAGCAATGAGACCGATGTAAACCAGCCTTTATGTAAAGAACTTTCAAGCCCCTATCTGTGAGGAACACCAAAATGGCTTGTCCAAGGGAACATCTGATATAGTTTATTTCAGGCCTATCCCATTTATTTAGTGATGATGGTTTCTTCATCTGGCCAGGCCTCGGAGAAAGCAGTGTCCTAAGGATTAACTGGCTTGACAGAGCACGCAGAACTGCCAGCCAGCTTGTTTGCAACCTCCAAACCAGCATGACTAGAGCCAGAGAGTTTAGCAGATACAGGAGACTACCATGCGCAGTTTTACAAAGCATTATTTTAAGAGGTTCATATCTACCCAGAGAAGCCTTTCCCAGGTGCTTGAATGCGGTCCCTTGTTCAGATTAACTTCTGAGCACCCAAACTGCTACTGGCAACCTAACTTCCCTGCTAAGTGCATGTCCTTTGGTGCCACAAAGCAGCTGCAGCAACAGCTCAGTTCTCAGGCGGGTGAAAGCAGCCAGGAGAAATCTGTGATGGGGTAGTGCTGCCATACCAGTGTCCTCCCTCTGCCTCGGGGCAAAGGGGACTTGGCTCCTGTTTTGTCCCCTCAGTCTCAAGCAGTTGGAAGAGTGCCTTTTTGCTCTGGATATAGTTGGTAGAAAYTGGGGCAGGCAATGATGCACTGAGAGCCTGGTGAGGGTGGGTCATCTTCCCACCTCTAAGCAGCAACATAAAGAATATGGGCAGCTGAAAGAGGTAGGCTAAATAAATAAATACATAAATAAGACCAGGTTCTGATCCTGCAAGATGCTGAATACTTCCAGGTAAGGACTGAGCACACAAGGGTCTGTCTGAAATCAGTGGGGGAAGACAGTGCAAGAAGCTGCATGTTCTTGTGAAATCAGACCCGTACTGCTGTCTTTGTATCATCTTTCTCGTGTCATCTGTTTTGGTTCCTCTCCTCCTTGGCCCATGTCTATATCACTTAAATCGCAGACGCCTCGAGGTCAGAAGGTACCATGCACGAAGGCATGCATTGTATTAAAATCAGTAACTGAAAATAAAGATATTCTCCTAAAACTTTTGGGGGGATCGTGTGCTGCAGGATCCTCCCCTCTCTGCTACAACGCCTGCCTCCTGAGTGCAGCAAGAACACCCGCCCGATGGTAGCTCAACACAGGCTGTTGGCGAAGGGGCTCCTGGGGGACGGGGCTCTGCAAGGCCGGCCAAACAAAGCACTTAATCATCTGCTTAACTTTAAGCACCTGACTAGCTCCATTGAGTTCAATACAACTGCTCACGTGTCTGAAGTTAAGCACATGCTTAAAAGATTTGTTGGATTAGGGCCCAAAAGATTAGAGCTCTATAAAAGTAGCTGTGATCTTTAAAATGACAAAATGGCTCTCTCAATGATAAAGAGAAAAATATTAACAACTCTGGAGAAATCTGATGGTAAAAAAAAAAGCCCTTTAAGTCTTTCACATGTATGTTATGTGTCAAGAGGTAAGGAAAAGCTACTAAAAAAATGTAAAGGAGCTACAGCAAATTAAAAAAAAAGAAAGAAAACAAATACGAAGAGATGTTTCTTGTCACCTGCAAAAGAGTGGAAATCAGTCAGGGAGAAAGTTAGAATACAATGGCACAGGAAATGAAAAYGAAGAAGCTAGTGAAGGCTTTCCTTCGCTTCCACCCCCCCCGCCCCCCTCTTTAAATGAGGTATTGACTGACTTCTTCAAACCGAATCTTAAAAAGGGAGACAAAGTTAACTACAGGTCAGCCTGTGTCAGGGTCACTAAGGCCAGTGGAGGAAATTACCTAAGGAAACTAAAATCTAGGACATATCCAGGACCTGGAGGAAATGATGCTAGATGTTAAAAGACATCTGGAAGGAAATCTTTGATTTATYGTCATAATTTAAGTGAGTTCTTAGAAAACAAGCAACCACAGCATAAAATACAGGCGGGAGAAACTAAGCCCTTACACCATCACCCTGCAACCTTGTGTAGGACACAGTACAAGGTATACTCAGAGGTTTTTCCCATTCGCTGCCAAGCAGGGCTGAAGGCAGGAAAACAAGGTAGTGAGAGCAGGAGAGGCTTCATCTGTAACCTCCTAAACTTTCAAGCAGGTTGCGGTGCGTGGTGAAGGGGCATGGCTACTGCGGCGCTCTGGACAGCTCATGATAAAGTGCCACATGACAGTCTGCTACTGAAGCTAAAAGCAGCAGGAGCTCAGAACAGAAGAGGGGAGAAGATAAAAACACAGCTGAAAAACAATGTCACGCTGCAGAGAAGTGTTGAGTGGGGCCCCTGCAGGGACCATTGCGTGGACCTTTAAGGATTTCATGTTCGCATGATTAACTAAGATGAAGAGGCCAGCTGCAAACTTTAATTTCCTGATGACACAAAGGGCCATGAACAATATATATATAGGGTTTGAATTTGTAATGGCACTGGGCTAACACATAGCAAAGGCTATTCAATGTAGACAAAAAAAATGCTGTTCAGGTTTATTGGTGCTTCATAACCAAACGACGAGGTTATTTCCCAGATAATTTTGCTCGTGGACAATCCCGGGAGACACAAACAAAAAAAAGGAACAATGAAAAATAACAATGAACCCAAAGAACAGAATGCAATTACCAATGAATCTCTTCTGCTATTATCAGTTTCAGGTAATGATTAAAAATTTGAAGTACTTCTCAGAACTGATCAGGAACAGACKCTTATAATTTAAGAGAAGTAAAGGCTGCTACAAGACTGTTTCCACATGTCGGTCCGTGGAAAGAAGAAGCTGGATGAATGATTATATCTGGCAGCTTTATGTAAAGCTTGTGCATAAACATACTGGGGCAGATACTAGCCCTATTCTGGTGGTTCAAAGGTGCTGTAATGATGGGTTAGACACATCTTTGGATCTGCAGTCTTCGAAGAGCACAGCAGGTTCCAAGTCACTTAACCCACTAAATTATAACTAGCATACAGGAATAGAAAACATACTCTTATTTTATGAAAAAGCAGGTCTCGTGGTAATGCATCATCAATGCCAGGCACTGTTTGCCTTCTAAATTCTCTCTCCATATTCAGTTAGCATTCAGTATATATTCATATATATGTATTCAGTATAGCAAATCTAGCATGCTAGCTTTGCTATAGTGACTCCATATGCAGAGTCCAGGGTTAGGGAGTCTGCTAAGAAAACTGATATTGGTAAAGGCTACATCTCTTTGGTATTTTCTGCACTTTATGAACTTCTTTAAAACACCAAGGAAAAAGCAAACCCSACATTTTTTGTACATAACTAGCTTCACATAATTTAATATTATCTGGGAGGTGACAAGAAACAATTAACCTATTTTGAGAAAACGCAGGAATTTATAGGAGCAACGTAACTCATGAAGCAATAATTTAAAACTGTCCTTCTAATGCATTTCACCAACCCAGAGATAAACACTGTGGAATGTTTCAAATTATACAAGAGTCTGCCTTGATCTAAGTAGGTTGAAGAGTCAGACTAAAAGCATCTCACATAAATTCAAACCACAGTTACAAATATTCCTACTGCAGTACTGACACATGAGTAGAAAACCTTTGGCTGGAAATTTTTAGAAGGAAAATGTCAGTTGATAAAAAGCAAACACTTTTGCAACAGTGTGTTGATTTCAGTGAAATGTTGTTTAGAAAGAATAACTGAAATATTCCATTACCCTTTTTTGGAATGGTATGTTACTTTTTCTTTTTTTTTTTTTTTTTTTTTTTTTTTTCAAGGCACTTTTTCCTCCATTTGAAAATTTTCTCTAACAAAATAGCTCAAATCAGAATGGTGCATCTCAGTCAAGTCAACTTGTGAAACATTGTTTTAAAAGAAACGTTAGATCTTTTCATTTTCATTGTGTGCCAGAGTAGGAACAACAATTTCTCCTTTTAGACAACAAGCCCTGTTTCCYGAGGTGCCCTGGCAGGGAGTGCGGGGTTTCTGCTCACACCCGCAGCATTTTCTGACCACCCGAGAGTTCCTGAAGAGTGCAGGTAGCTTGTCTGCCTATGAGTACGGTCTGCGTTTCTCTACAGAGAAGGTTGCTTAGAGACTAAAGTACCCAAACAAGCTGGAAATGTAGTGGTTATTAAACCAGCGGCAATCTATGATAGAGAGCAGGTACCTGTCAAATATTTCTTGAACGGTCCTTGAAACCATCCATCAGGCCCTTTCTCAAATTAGGCAATGGGTGGGTGTGCTAAATGAGAGACAGAAGCTCATCGTATACTGAAGCCTAGAATAACATTTTAATTGCCACTTAAATCACACTTAACCAAGTGCTGGGATTTGGGGCAGCAATCTTAGACTCTTAACCTATCCTCCTGACCAAATTATAGGATGAAAAACAAGAGCTCTTAGATATTTCCCTGGAAAGTGTTAAGGATAAATAAAAGGTACCAAGAAGGGGAGAAAATGTTATCTTTCTATCACAGGTTAATAATTGGCTGGAGATGTTTACCTGAGTTGTTGGTAATGATAGCCTCTGGCGCATCAATACAAGTGGAATACATGCTGTCTCRAAAGAAATACTGAAGAAAAGCCTTTTATAGCTCCCCCTACCCCCAAAAAAAAGAGTGGCCTGATAGCAAGAGGCTGTTAAAGGCAAAGCACCTTCCTCAAGACATTTACTTTCAAGTGGACCAGACTGAGCACCCCAAGCGTGGTGTCAGAAAACCCTGTGCTGGTGTTATGTGCATTCGCATTGAAGGTGTCAAATACCCAGATGCTGAGGAGGAGTGGAGCAGGGGAGGAAGGGAGCACATTCCTACATGTTTTATTTTCCCTGGGCCCTTTTGCAGGGCTTTGCCGTGGCATGTTCCCTTTGTTTGGAGGGGTATTCCCTCACACACGGCTTTCTGCCAAGGCACTTCTGTGTGAAGCTCAGAAGAAAATGGCCCATCAGGTCCTGAGTTGCTATTACTATCAATACTCTCCATATAATGGAAGCGACTGCAAGGCTCCTGGAGTAACAGATGCTCCATATGTATACATGAAATTGCATCAAAGAACCCGCGCTGCTCTAGCCCTTCCTCACATCCATGGAGATTGAACTAATTGACGGGAATGAAAATAGCTGAACTGCGAATGTGAGCCAAGGAAGTGTTGGGGGTCCAAGAAAAACTGCTCTTGGCTTATGTCACTAAACAGCTTAAGTTTCAATTTTGRAAATTACTTCAGTTTTACTTAAATAATTCTGTCTGCCAAGCAGCCAATTTGGGGAACTGATGAATGACAATGTCRCCCCATCTGCACTGAATGCAATATCCATTTTATATGACCTGTAGCAAAAAGGGAGGAAAGCATTATATTCCCAGCTTCTCCCTGGCACTCTCTATACAACTAAATGGGGATAGGGTAAAGAATTAATAAAAGACTAGTTTGCTCACATGGGAAAGGAACAAAGGAAACAATTGCCTCCTGCGCTGGAGCTGTGCTGAGTGCATTGCTGCACAGTTTCTTTTATCTGCAAGTTTTGGGACTAGCACAGCCATATGAAACAAGTCTGATACTTTTATTCTATACAGGTCTTATATAACTAAAAAACCAGCAGATGAAGTATGAGAAGGCTACAAGTGGCCGCTTGAAAAACCTAACTGAACATGCATGTGTGCAAGAACGATGAGCAATCCAGCAGCAGGTTACCCATATACCACCATGCCAAAGCTCCAAAAGCTCAAATTAAAATTAAAATTTGTTTAAACCAAATTTGCCCKATTCTGCGTTGCCCCTTCACAACTACCAGGATAGGGCATAAGCCAGATATTCCAGTCCCAAAGATTGCAAGTGAAATATAAATATCCAGCTAGCTGAGTGAATAATTTTTACTTAAGCTACGGGTTAGCTGGGCTGGGGTGGTGCTACTAACCTTCCACTCAACGTTGTGACCTAAATTTTTTCTTCCTATTTTTGTTTTTCCTCTTCTTGAAGACAAAAAATTTCAGCATCAGGCCACCACCTAGGAGTGCAGACAAAGGCTTATACCTCAATGCTTTTCATCCCAATCTCTAAATGTGGCCTCCGTGCTGGTGTGGGAACAACAGAAGTTTTCTTTTCTTCTAGTGTCTGCCATCTTCTTAGCCTTGGTTTTATTTTTTTCCTTATTTTTTTTTCATTAGAAGAATAAGGGTGACAGCATATTCTCACATGTCAGTATGATTGGTACTATGAGATGCCTTGAAAATATTTTGGGTTATACCCTTGACATTAAAATTTTAGTAGAAAAAAAATTAAAGCTTGTGTGCTGAGATTTACAACACAATAGATCTACCCAAGGTCAGGAAAGACAGGCACCAGTTTTGGACCAGGGGCTATTGGGATGTATTCTTATTATAACTTTATTTGAGTGCAATAAGCAATGAGTGGAGAACTACTCACTATGAAAAAGCAAACCCCACGTGTAGATCAGATGACCGCATTAAAAAGATTAAAATGTCAATGGCTGCTGAAGTCCAAAAAAGGAGTCTACAGAGACGTATAAAATTATAACTAGGAGAGGAAGGTAGCCCTTAAACTTTTAACCAGATATTCTAGTGTATGAATGACCACATTAGTTAATTTTCATCATGACAATCTAATTTTGTATTGATTATTTGCTTTTATTATTTGGCTCTCCTAAGAGATTAATAAAGACTGAAAAGGCTCTTCCCACCCACCCTTGGAATACTCTTTTTGAAAACCAAAGATCAGGCATTACAAAAATCAGGTGGCTATCCTGGTTTTCACAGCATTGCGTGGGAATTACATCCGTGGGGCAGCCTTGTGCCGCTAAATCTCAAGGTTCTCACTTAGGCATCTGGGAGTTTTATGAGGAAGGATGGAGAGAGGACTTCAAGAATTGGCCCCTGGTGAAGAACCTTATACAACAAGAGCATTGTGCTGCATGCACTGCCAAGGGCCCGCAGAGAGCTGTCTGAAACAGCAATAGACACAAGGATTTACGACAAGAAGCAGCAATTGCAATATCTGGCGCTAAACATTTAATCTATGGTTACAGTTTTTACTTCGGATCAGAGCTGAAGTCAGCAGAATTAAATCTTCAAGTGTATTTCAGCAGCCCTAAATCCTTCTGATACTGTTAACAGTGGCAGACTTCCAAAATGCATTCTGTTAATAAGACAGTAAAGTATAAAACCGAGTTATCTTCTTCAAGGAAAAAAAAAAGGAAAGTAAGAAGAAAGAGTCTTATAAAACTGCATTTGTGGTGTCCTGGCCATTTTCTAGCTGAATTTCTTTCCAAATGATTTTTTTAACCTACTGTCCTTGGTGAATAAGAGAAAATTCTACTAGGAGAGAAATTCTTCTCCCAAAGCTTCAATTTTTCCTCTTATTTTTACAGGTTAGAAGAGGTTAAGAAATCACCAATCAACTGGTAACATGCAGTACCAATTCTCCGTAGGCCAGGAAAAGGGATTCAGCAGCTGTTACCTTCACTTTTGCACTTAACATAACTTTTTGTTCACCTGCAGCTAAAGAAGATTTATGCAGAGCGCACTGGGAGGTTGCTCAACTCCCTAAGGCAACTCCATTAGCTTTCCCAGGAGCTATATTAAATGCGTATTAAACCACACACACACAATCCCTTCAGCTAATGCACTGGTTCTAGCTTTAAACTGGCAAAAGTGAGGATACTCACAGTAAAGGCCCAGATACCATCCTTAAGTCCCTGCTTTATGTTCCAAAATTACAGGCTATATGGTAAATGAGACTGCCTGCTGCTCTGAGATCCCTCTGGGCAAAACTAGACGTTATGTATTTCGTTTCATCCTTTGGTCCAAATGTCTTTGCTTCTGTGAGTTTCACTCAAACTCTTCTTTGGTTCATCCAACATGGATTGCCAACGACATTGCATTTGGAAGACCTGAGTGCTGTGTGTATGTGTGTGAGGGGTTTTAATAGGCGATTAAAGAAAAAAGAAAGGGCTAACATCTCTCACTTGGACATAAGCAGTCATATGAACCATTATCTCATTTGTGTTGTGCTGAATGAATGGAATTGTGGTGTACCTTGAGAACCATGCATCTGAGTCTCTGAAGTCTCTGAGTCTCTGAGTTTCTGAAGGATATGGTCACATTAGCAAATGCTCTGGAAAAGGAGTTGTGGAAATCAATGCCCCAATGCCATTTGCTCCAGGCGTCCTCCTTGCAGAGGGCTCAGGTAGCAGAGGGCCACTGGGAGCACACACGGAGAAGGAACAGCTGTAACACTGGCCCTGGTCCGCCAGAAGAGCAAATCTGTTGGAGAAGTCCTTGAAAAAGTCAGGTGGGATTTAACAGCAAATGCTAATCTCATCGCTGCATTTTAAGCCTAACCGGTGGAATTTGTTGCTATATTCTCTGGTACGGTTATAAGATTTACCAGAATTGCACATCCTACTCATACTGAGCTTATTGTATTCTACAGAGCTTGGGAATAAATTTCTGTGCATTTCAGTTTCTGAAGGATACCACTCTATCCAGACTAGGAAAAGCTTTTCTCAAATGGAAACCATCACCGAGTTTGCTAACTGATGTCATCGCCATGATGTCACATTAATCCAGGCTTCAAGCATATGAATGCCCCCAGCATGACCTCTGCTTTTCAACAAGGTAAACCCATGCAATGGGATTTTGATAAAGGAAGGGAAATGGGAAGTTCTCTGAGCTTTGACTGTCCCTTTGAGCAACCACCAAGATCAGTGAAAAGGTATGCCAAAAATTGTACTTGAAGTATGATACTAAATTTGTAAAACTATGCAGTAAAAAATTGGGATATGGGAGCCTGTCCAACATTTTTTCCACTACCACAGGTGGGTGCTTGCACATTATATAGTTTTCAATTACCTGGCCAGGCAAAATCTTTTTTCACTAGCGCTCTCCTTCCCTTAATACAATCCTCCCAGCAAATGGGAACACTATATTCAAACTAAAAGAAATTCCTGTCAGTTGAAATGTGTATTTTTCTTAAGCATATTTTAGAAAGTGGCTAATTTCTTCTAGAAAAGTTGCCCAATAGTTCATTKGAAGCAGGCAGCTACCATGGAAAATTTTGGTCTACAACTTTAAAGCTTGACAGATTTACAAAGAGTTCGACATGGAATTTTACAAAAAGTGAAGTGTGGGCCATTTACCAGCCTTATAATTTTAATAGTTCTTAATAGAAATCTGTTTCCCGCAAAGAAATGATCAGAATCATTGCAATGCCTTATAGATCTTCATGCCAACCTTTTGATACAAAAGCATTTTGCTATGATGATGAGAGTCAGATCATACTGCAAAGCCTATTCAGATTTTAACTGAGTGATATCACCTAGCTTAGCCAAGGTCCTTGGAGATTGCTCCGCGTCAGTCAAACTTTCTGCTTGCAGTATTGCCTATTAGCTGGTGTGGTGGCAGACACGGGGCATGACAAAGTGCTCCAGAGGAAAGGTAACTTGAGCAGATGATGATGTCCATTCAGCATAAGGTTCCTGGCAGCTCTCAGGTGGGTTGAGGCAGTGTGGATCAGAACCAGGGAGCCAGAGCCAGCTTGATGACAACACTTTGCTGTGAGCACCACGGATCTAGAAAATCTGCTCACTCGTTTGTTTGTCTGGACTTCCTGGCTTAGGACAAACTTTCATTAGAGAAAAAGACACAGAGTAAGTTTCAAAACCTTAGTAAAGGAACATACTCAAGCCTTTACTCAGTTTTCTGCAAGTACTTAATTCTCAGTGTCTTGAATAGAAATCAGAGGCATTCTTGCAGTGAATCTTGTGATGAAATGCTGTCTTGGGTTACTAATTTTTAAGCCACAGGTAATTTAAGGAAACATTAAGTAGAGGCAATTTTTTTGTTTCGTGGTTTGGACAGTGGCCTTTGTAAGTTTGAAAAAAATTCTGCCAACATTTTGTCTGTCTCTTTTTCTATTTTTCAGTGAAAAGTTGTCAGAATCATGGGTTTTTGGTATATTTCTCTGTTACAGGTGCAAAAGAGTAATAGGAGATGATGTGGAACAGCTGGATAGTTCTATCTACATGATCCTATTTCTGTTCAAACAGCAAAAGATCAGCCCTGTAGAGCAACATGCATATCAAAATTAATTTAAAATAGGCTTAGAAAGGGAGAGGAGGGGAACACAGCAGGGGAGCCAGGCGCAAAAATCTGGGGTTGTTTTTCAAAATGTACATCTTAGAGGAAAGATTTTAGATCTGTTATCACTGAGGCACAAGGAGCAGATTTCTACAAGAAGCTCTCATTAACAGTTTGCACAAGTCACTTCAGCCTTTTTCCTGGAAGCATTTTGTGTTTCGGCGTTCCTGCCCTGAGCTCGGTTTCAGAATAGCGGCCCTGAACACCCTTAAATAGAGCTAGGTTTGTGGGCATGGATATAATTCCTACAGCTGTGCAAACAGTAAAACAAAGATAGCATCTCTTCTGTTGCAACCCTGCAGATCACTGAATGATAACAAGGCAGAGGATTTACAGTGGATTCAAGGTGCTTCTCTGCTCTGGAATTCCTTCTGACTCGTCAAAGAGATGACAAACAAGTCCCTCACTCCTGAGGTGTCACGCACAACTTCGAGGAGCATAAATATCCCATCGCATTTCCCCTTTCAGCAGTTTACTGTGTGGCATATTTCAGCCGTGTATGTGGCATATCGTTCACTGCACCTTTCTCAGACCTATAGATAAGGTCCAGTTGTCTGGCAAGGAAAGTTCTGGGATGTTCTTCCATGTTCTGACAGGCTTCAATTATAAATGAGGTTTTCTAATGAACTAAGTGAACAGAAACTAGTTCTGCAGTACATGCCATTATCCCTCTGTTTTTTATTTCCATATGGATTTCTGTAGGTCTGGCTCTTTTCTCTTTTTGACAGTCATACAACTCTCTTGAGTTAATAGAGTTACTCCTCAATGCTGTCTCAACAGTTTCAGTTTTCTGTATGTTACCAATTTTATACTAAAAGAACCTCAGGGCATTGTTGGTGTTGGCAGTGGAAAAACTAAGGTTTTGGCAGTTTTGTGAGGTAGCTGGGTTTTGGCCCACAGGAAGGCCTTATGATTTAGGACTGTTGAACAGGCACATTACCGAGAGTTTTCTATTACAGTTATAAGCAAGTAGCTAATAGTGCTGACATTTACATGGTATGTAATAGCTGAAATCTAAGCTAGAAAAAGATACTGACCTAGAGAAAGAGTCATAAAATAACACCAGGCCACCTTCCATGGCTTGGTACTCCACATTTGGCCACTCTGTCTCCGCGGGCGACAGTACGCGAAGTCCGTGTAAGCCATCGGGGAGAAGCCTGTTGTGTTAACAGCATGTTGCAAAATGCTCCAGCTGTGGTGATGCCGCGTTCCTGCCTGCAGTGTTCGTAGTGTTTAGCGACAGAGGGGTGATGAGTTTAGGTCTTAAGGTACTGCTAGATGTGGAGTGAAATGAGTGGGAATTGGCCAGTCCTCACAGCAGTGGTGAAGGTGATGGACAAATGTTGACTTACCCTGAATGCAATGTAGCTGCCTATCTAAAAATCAACTAGCCAAAAAGGTGTCTCATAGTGTGCTGTAGATTTTATCTTACACTAAGCTATGCTATAGCTTTCTGACAAAGATTGAGCCAGTAATTTACAATTAGGTAAATCCCAGTTTCTAACTAAAATAAATTTGATTTGTCTTTGCAGAGTCATAAATAGAAATTTGCCCTCCCCCCAATGGCTATTCACAAAACTTCCTAAATCCAAATTGCACGAGGATTTTTGATAGTTTGTAAATTAAGAACAGAATATAGCCTCTAAATGTTTCAAAATAAAACCAACCTATTGAAAGAATTCACTTCTATTAATCATACTATGTAATGGGCTGAATCGAGACACTGTATTTATTTCACTCCAGAGGAAAGTTCTCCATAACTCAACTACATCTTTGCCACTCATGAATTATCAAGTCTTGCTTTGCTTGTGGGATAAATATATCTCGGTTATGTATGCTCTCTTTTCCTCTCAGTGTATCTATATGTTTTTCGGTGTCAATTTTTATTTATATGCATCTACCTGCAACGCTCACAGTGGAGATTGTTACTTTGCAATAAGTCGAAGCAAATCAATTTGGTATACAAACCCAATTTATTTTCCTACTGCAGCATTCTCCAGTATCATCGCAGGAGATATACCTCCACAGCCTTCACTATAACTGTTAAAGTATGCCACATGGTAAAGATGTGAGGGGGTCGAGCATTTGATCAAGTTGACAGGGAGTGTCAGGTTCCTGCTGTTAGCTGAAACACCAGCATGATGACACGTATTTGATGTCATTTCAATGCAGATTCTGACATACTCTAATTTATGGTCCAATTTATGTCTTGACTCTCATACCAAGGCCAAGCAAACTATAAAATGTAATAAGAATTTCTTCAATCAATGTCCAGAGGAAAAACAAATCACTCGGTTACTGACACAATGTTACATCAACACTCTGGTAAAGTTCTCACAAGTGTGTGACATGCCCCTAAGCTACAGCGAACATGTGGAGTAAAAAGCTGGGCACGACAACATCATGTCCCTGAAATGGGAGCTCCTCAACTTTACAACCGTTGCCATGTAGGTCTTTCATCCTTGCAGCTCTCCGGTTTGTTAAAAAGAAAATCCTTCTTTTTTTTTGCTTCCCTTTCTCTTCCCAGTTTCAACCTTTCCTCCCCACCAATTATTTATTTCTTTTACTCTGTCTTGTACACTGTAGCTAGTTATCTCACAAGTCTCAGCACAAAATACCGAAGAAAGGTTGTGGTGGTCAGACACTGATCACACAGCCTGGCCAGCAAGTCTGTTAAAGGCTTATATTTTTTCACTTTCAGATGCTCTCAAATCATTTAGAAACTTCTACCCTCCTCTTCAGCTCGTCATAGTCAAGACACTAAGCCTATCTCAGTCAGCTGTTAGAAGAAGTTGTCAATGGCAAATAGGCATGTACAGCACATATTTTTAATTGGGTATGGGATACACGATGATGTGTTTTTTCAAAAGCACAGTTACTGCCTCTATAATGTGGAACAAATGGTCTTGCCCTGTGGACAACATAAAGCAGGCATGAGAAAATGTGTGCGTTGTCTACACTATATAACTTCATTCCAGTATTCCTCTGATTTTGTACATTTAGGACTGTGAGTATGAGAATTTTTGGTTTTCTGTACTGAACCAGAACAGCTGACAGGGGACTTATTTTATTTGGGAAGGTCTTTGCCCTGGTAATTTCAGGAAAGTTGCTGTGCAGATGGGACTGACTCTTTAGGTGGCTGAGAAAATGAAAACAAGGTGAAGGGACAGTGCTCGATACCTGAACATTTCTCTGCACACATCAAAAAAATTGCCCTCTGAAGCTTGCCCAAATATACCACAGGTACACCTACATTGCAGTTACACTGTCAGCAAAATGTCAATCCATTTGCTGTGCAACAAACGGGCTCTGACCTGATGAAGGGCAGGGCATGGGGCTTCGAGTAGGCTGTCCTGTCCCATTTCAGAACCGTTGTGGGGCAGGGGCTGGGGGTCACCAGCTGGCAGAGCAGCTGCAAGACCCCAAACAGCTTCGACTGCCACTGGCAGCCAGAGAGCAAAGTGGTTTGCAGAGCTTTTATACCTGGAGATATAAATTCTGCCAAACCCTGTTCTCAGCACGACCTCAGGGAATCTGTATTGCTTGCACACGGTTTAAGCTTCTCATACTATGACTATTCACACCTCCTTAGGTTTGGTCATCTGGATATCTGCAAAGGTTTTCTCTAATATTTCCCCGGTACTACTACTAAAATCTCTTTGGTGATAATTCAAGGTATATTGTCCTTCTATTAGGATCCTTTTGGTCTCAAAGCTAGCTCTTGCTGCTTGTTCTTACATTTTCCTCCTTTCCCTGCTAGTTTCTTTAGTAACTTTCTTGTTCTGCCCTCATCACCTGAGTATGTCAGTGCAGCACCTCCCAGTAGTGCAGTGAACAAAGTGAGCAATATCTGTCAAACATGATTCAGTCTCTCTCCACTTCTCCCAAAGAACAGAATTGTAAATGAGGAATTTTGTTTTAACAGAGATTGTTACTTTGTTTGGTTTTTTTTTTTCTTTTTAAAAGAAAGATTCATATTGTTTAATGTTTTTATGTTATAAAGGGCAAGCATGTGTGTTATATTGGAAGAAAAAAGGAAAGGACTGTGAAAAGAGTAGAAATTTCTTTTTCCTGAAGGCTGTAAATTGTTGATATTTGGTTTTGCTACATCTCAGAACAGCCTTCCAGTTTCAAAATTGCTTTCAAATGAAGATGGTTTGCTTTCAAAAAGACAAATCAACCCAAAAGTTATTGTAATAATAATTGCAGATGGGTAACACAATACATTTTTTCATGAAAAATATCTGATTGAGAAAGATTGAACCAGACATTCATTTTGTTGCTAGAACTCTCTATTCTCTCCTGCCCCAACATAAATCCAAATGCTGGTGAAATTTTGATCATGTCAAGTTGTGTTTTGATTGAAACAGGTTTGCCAGACACCATTACAGAATAGCTTTTCTCATTGACTCTAGGATCCCTGAAAATGGAGATGGTTCCTAGCTCATTGCCCTGACTAAACTCTGCCTCCTTGAATCCTGTACAAGCAAGCCTTGCTCTTCTGGAAAGAGTGTTACTGGGTCTGGGAGGTTTCCTCTGTTTTGTCACCCATCTACTCCTTACTGCTGTTTGCTACTGTATCGTTACATGTCATCTTACATTAGTTTGCACATTTCTTGGAGAAGAGGCATTGGGCCGTATTCAGGCTCTCTGCCGTGGTCTCTAAATCTAAAAGAGCAAAAGGCAACCAGGATCACCTTTTATTCTCCCTAAAGAGAACTAGACAAGGTTTGGTTGGCCCGAAGTGGTCAACACTCCTTTGAACTTAAACAATGTTGTAAGCACCTAAGACTGTCTTAGGCTTCATGATGTGACATTTGAATATGTCTCCTTGTGCTTTTATATGTTTTTGTAATGAGCCTGTTGCTGTGCCAAGGTCTATCACAGTACATTTTGGTCACTGTACAAATAATAAATTATGGCAAAAATAGGCATTTTTACATAATACAGTAAATCTTACTGTATCCATGGCTAAAAAACCACCATGGCATGTGCAGTTCAGTTCAGTGTTACACCTGGTATAATTGCAAGCACTTGTGTGGGTAGGGGTGCACAGAAAGCTCTTGGTCCAAAAATCTTTATTTTCTTTTCATTGCAGTTTCTAGTATTATGATGTCGCATGTGGTTCTAAAAATCATATCTAAAATGTTGTACTGTGTCTGTATTTACAATGCCTGATGTAAAAGTGATTATCTACCCGTAGCTTATATCACTGTGAGCTGGGGAGATTGTCTAATTGGCCCATTTCTCTTCCCACCATACTGTACCAACTTAGAGGGCTCTCCTGTAGACACGAACAACAAGGACATGGCACATAGACACCATGAGCAATATTCGATCCTATGTGAACTGCAAGCAGGAATTTGCCCTGGGAATTAAGTTGTGCTGTCAGTAGTATCCATGCATCCTCAGTGAACGCATGATTGCAGGCAGCCTCCCTTAAAAACTGAAACTAGTCCAATACAACCAAACACCCCCAATATACCTAAGAAAATCTGACAAAACTAAATCTAAGAAGTTGTTTTTATAGCCCTGTTTATAGCCCCTTTGTTTATGCAGAAATAGGTCAGCTGAATTTAAATCTTTAAGCCCTTAAGTGTCACATACGATGCTAGCTTGCAAAAAAAAGTGTAAAAAACCCCGATCAGGACTTGTTACACTTTCCCTTCCAAGCATGAGGTTCGAACAATCTTTTTTAAAAGCACATATAATTGATATCCACTTCTATTCAAAATCTAAATTAATTTCCTCTCTCTCTAGTGTGCCGCCACTCTGAATACGTCCATCAGAGAGTGGTAAACCAGAAGCTTGCTGTGTTTGCACAAAATAACTGCTGCACTGTGCTGAAAAATATCCAACCTGCACTTCCGCTCAGAGTATGTTGTTTCATGCTGTATGGTCAATAAGTGTATGGATAATCAGGAAGCTTGGCCCTCCTGTTACCCAGAGCTGTTTTTTCCTGAACCAAGAAGCCTCTGTATAAAAACTCGATTTTGCACTGATGAAGAAATCGCAGTGTGAACTGACATTATGGGAAGCTGTTTGCCTCCTGGGATTAGATGAGAATTTTTCATGATATCAGGGATGACACTATCAAGCAACATAAATATGTAAGTATAAAACATACTAATGATGTGCAATGATAATTCTGTGACCTCCCGTTCGCTTCATCGAAAGAGAACTGCAGAGGACTTCAAAGACAGTTACAGCTCCCTGTCAGGTCAGGGTGGAGATTATGTGAAGAGTGTCTTTTCCAAACACAAAAGAGAAGGAAATAAATTGAACTAGTGGGGAAGTAAATTGCAAAATACGTGCTGTACGTTGTTATAGAGTCTCACTGTTTGAACGGTGGTGCGATAAACCAAAGAATTGCTGACACTTAGGGAGCAGCACTRACAAGGTAATATTGGCCTTCCCACCCCAAAAGTAGCAAGCTGACCAGCTGGATGTTAATTTATCAGAGCTGGCAGAAAAGCGCTGGGGGAGACAGCAAGAAGGGAGAAGCATCTTAGTAGAATATTCACGATAAAGAAAAACAGAATTGTGCTTTTTGCAGCCACTGGGGCAGTATGCTGGAAAAGAGCAAAGATATTGTTGCTTGGGGAGTCTTGTCTTTTCACATGCAGCTTGGCCCAGCTTTAAATTGTTGTCCATATGGTGATGTTTGAAACTATCTACCTGCATTCACCTTGAGCGGTTCTTTCCTGGTAGTGAGCCTAAAGACCTTCCTCGTGCAGTAAAGCCTTCTGAAAGTTTGTTTTATATTAAACTGCCTTGATCAGGTAGGGGAATAGGATGGAAATGGTTTTCTTCTATTTCCTTTTAGTAATTGGGTGATCTTTGAACTCAGCCTTGGCTAAGGAGGAACTGAAGTAGTAAGGGGAGAACTAAGGAAAACCAGGGTGTCTTCAAATCACTTTGAGACACAAGAATATTATGTCATGGCAACAGCCTCTTTGTAGGCATGCATGTATTTCATCTACAGCCTCCCAAAAACTACCAGATCTGTTTTTCTTCTCTGTTTGAACGTGCACTTTGGAAACCCTTCCAAGCTGCTCAGAGTTACTCCCCAGCAGAGCCACCAACTTCCTCGCCAGGGATTCTCCCTGAGAGGATCTGGAATAACCTCAGTATTTTGCCATGCTAACTGGACAACACAGGGCTTCACCAAAATGAGTATGCCAACTGGACTTGGTTTGTTGGGGTTACCTTGGCACATACCTTTGAGATTTTGTCTCCTTTTGTTGTGTGCTCAACTGGACTCTGAGCCTTCCCTTTGCTTGCTGGCTCCGTAGGTGAAACCACAGCAAAAGCAAATCAAGATATTCCCATCAGACCTGCTGGTATGCTAAGCACACCCACTCATGAAACCAAAGGGGGTCCCAGCTGTAACTGCGCGTGCAAGTTCCCCTGACTGTGTCCATGCTCTTCCTTTTCATGTGGACTCTACTACAATTGATCATGATGCTGACAGAAAATTTATCATGAGGCTTCAGTGATGGACTTGAAATACTTTGAGGGAGTCCACGTCCTCAGGACCACTGTCTCAGGCTCTCTGCTGACTCAGGAAGACAGTTCATGTTTCAGGGTTACCTGGAGTCCCAAAAGACGTTTTCCTTTTACCTATGGAAGAGATTTTGGAGTGAATGACTGCATCATGAAAAAGGTAAGAAAAAATAAAGAGATAGACTCATTGCATGTGATTCTTAGGAGTTTATTATGCAGTTGAGCATATTACTCTAGAACAAGGATCCCTGTGTAACCCATTTTCTACAGGAACTCGCTGATGGTCTAATACAAGGATAGTACACAACACGATGCACATAGGTAGCTGTGCAATGATCCAGTGATCCAGAGTGCTCAGGATCTGACTCTTTGAGATACACTCATATCAACTGCATGGAAATTCATGGAATTGTGCCAGTGTAAAATTAGCCTGGGATCATAATCATGCAGGGAGACTTTAATTAAGTTATGTTMCAAATCAGTACTGAAATCTCTGTAACAAGAAAGTAGTTTTCTGCAAACCCATTTCTGCATGTTAGCACATATCTCCCTTTCTATAATTTTTTTCTGAAATTTAGTTTGGTTTATATACTGCGTGAATCCTTGTGTACTGCAGCCATCCTACACGGTATATAAACTGTTATTATTTGATTTTAAAAAGCATAGATCCTGGGGCTATGTTTTAGTATTATTATTTATGCGGGGAAGGGGGATGCAGCTGCATGATTCAAAAGGTGGGTGAGTTTCCTGGTACAGTTCACAGCTCCGTCCCCCAGGCAGTTGTGCCAGGACATCTGAAAAGTGGCATCATTTGCAGGGGGAGTAAGAAATGGCGGTTGGAGGCAAAGGGTGTGGGTTAAGCTAATACCAGTGACCAACACTTTACACTGTGAAACCGCAGCCCGAGAGTCTCAGGGAGAGGCTGCAGAGACACAGCATCCTTGGGCAAAAAAAGTGCCAGAGGGACATGCTTTCAGAGTAGAGAAGTTTTAAACTCCAAAACTAATCTCAGGGAGAAGTAAACTGTCTGCTAAGGAGGGAGATAGATTTCTATGACTTGGAAGGGTACCCATCCAAAAGAAAAGGGAAGAAATTGGTCTTAAATGATGTCTAGCCTAAGCTGGAAAGATACCCGGAGGAATCAGGAAACAAACAGTAGACGTTATTTGTTTCATTAGAATTGAACACTTCTCATGTTAGACAGAGTAAATAGCAATTGGTTTGTGAAACCTTTTGCAAAATCTCTGTGCAATTCTACTATCAACTGAAGAGGTTAATTTCAAATCCAGAGTCCCCACAACACTGGAATTCTGGAAAAGGAGGTATTTGGGGTATGGGAAATTAGAAGTGGCACTTCTACTCCTGGGACATAGGCCGCATGAACTGCGAAGTCCTATTTTTTGAGAGAGTATAAAAAGATATTCTGGGCCCATGATGGGCAGCAGAGAAGTTGAAGAAAGAGCCAAAGCTATCCCTCCTCAAACCAMCATCCACGGGGTCAGCAAGTCAGAGACATTCAGCAGGGAGACACGTGACAGGTTTCTTTAGGAACGTTTTTGAAAGCTACAGAACAAAGCTGCATTAATAATAGAAAAACTGATGGGTGGATTATGAACAGCAAAATTATACAATAACCCAATATGTTACCAGTAGCCCAAGTATATGCGGTTGTGTGAAGATTACTTCATTAAATTTTCTTCGGATAACATCCATTCCTTTACATATCTTCCTGAATCAATGGAAGAACTATTTTTCACAGAAGAACTTTAGAGAAACAAGCATCAGTTGTGGCCATTAATTTTATGAATGATTTGTTGGAAACTGCATTAAACGGCAACATCAGCCCACAAATGAGCTTTGAAATGTTCTTATTCCAAGTCTGTGCAGATGGGCAATTTGCTGTGTAATCAGTTTTCACAGCCACCCTTTCAATCAGGGTCACTTGTCTCATAACCGTGCTCTTGTTTTGCAGGTTTATATTTCACAACATCTCAGAAATGCTGCATGTACAAGACCAGTGACCAAAAAAGAGATAACTCAGAAAATACAGCAAGGTTATGTCCATAGGCACTTTGAACAGGGATTTCAACAAATATAATACTCTGGGAGTGTCAATAAAAGACAGAGATATAGTCGAAGAGGCACTATCTAGAAATCAGTAAGTGACAGAGCTTGAGACTATTATTCTAGCTACTCTAGGAAACTGACATTTGTGCTGTAACTGAAGTAAATTACAGCAGCGGTATTCTTGTATGCAATTAAAAAGAAGTCTTATATAAAAGTAGAAGAGTGGTACGGCAACTATATAAATCTAGGATGATGCCATCCAAAACACTTTATGGTCCTCCTAGCATGTAGGTACTGCAGTGGAGAACATACAGAGATTAATCACCAAAGTGATACAGAGATCAGAGTCTAAAACATATGGGAAAATATCAGAGGAACTGAATTTATACAGAGATCACTCACTGGGGACATTACCATTATGTAGAAGTGCGTTTAATGAAGTGAGGGAATTCTTCACATTCGTACAAGAAGGTAGAACAAGAAGCAGCAGCCTCAAACAAAGGAAGAAAAAGTTTAGGTTAGATACCACGATTTTCTTCCTTAAAACAGACAAGCTGGATATTAAAATAAGGCTTCCCAGAGACAGGTTATCTTCTTAGGATATGAGCGAGAGTAGATAAAACTTCACATGAGAGGGGATGGCACAGCCCTGCCGACTCTCCTAAACCAATAAGCCACCTCTGAAAGTAGTGGAGCGTGGTGGCGCACGTGCTGTGCCCCTTGGCCGCCCATAGTGTGAGGAAACTCTGGCAGCTGCTTGCAGGAGAGGGGTGACACTGGCTCACCAGCAGCTCCTACAGCCTCCATATCTGGTCAGGTGAGGCAGAGCCACACATTTCCGAAGATTTAGATGGCTCAGGAGTTTTCTTCCAGTCCTTTGTCCTTGGTTCCCAATGGTCTATAAATTACATGTCTTAGTATATAAAGACCAAGGTTATATTACTATTAATTCACTCTGTGATGCAATAAAGCAATGAAAGACCAGGAAGAATAGATGGAAAAAAAAAACCAGCAAAATGAAGACTTGCATGTGGCACCTATATTGAAATTTCTCATGTAAAGATTTCAAAGTACCTTAAAATAGTATAGGAAAGCCTTGATAGACTAGGTTTGAGGGCATCTTCACTGCAAGTTTAGGATGGTCACATTAGTTCCAAGTAGAGAAAGAACATGTAGATAATCTCAAGAGGAGATGCAGATTTTTCCTTCTGCTGTACACCATTTCCGGTTCCCTACACACAAATTCTGAAGAGCTTTTGTAGATTTTTTGTGTCCTTATATTAATGCCTATTCACTTAACAAGAGAGTTTTAGTTTTCACAAGTCTAATCAAACAGAACTTGAAAGGCTGAAGAAACAAAACTTCTGCTGTTGTAGAAACCTCTAGAAAGTACAAACCAGTATCATCTTAAGATCTGATACCTCAGACGTAAAAGCTCGACTGTGCCCCATTAGAAATCTTCCATTTCCAGTTACACCTTCCAGCAGCCCTTTCTAACCCTGCTGGGTTGTAAAATACTGGACCTTAAACGGGTTATTCTGTGTATGCTGTTAGTCTTGGGACTTGAGTTGGTTGTATTTTTTGGGAGGAGGTGAGGAGGAACAAGGCAGCTTCCACTTAARAAGGAGAAAAAGAAATATTACCCTGGTAGTTGCTTTTCTTTTTTTTTTTGGTTGTTTTAATGGCAACCTTTTTGAAGCTACTCTCAGAGGTTCAGAACATTAGGACAAATCCAAGCAGAGAGATTAGCAGGCAGGATAGTGTAGGTGAGGCACTGAAAAGCACAGGATAAATACAATTTATCACATGAACTTAGCCAGAGCTAGAGGGTATCTCTCTGCCAAGTGTGATTTGATTCATGTGGACACATACACATGTATGCGTGCACACATAGATATGAGTGTGTGCATGTGTGTATGAGAGAAATTTCTTCTGTGCTTTGTACTGAGGGTATTCACTGGAAATGATGTATGAAATGAAATCCCCATGCTCACGGCACGCAGGGAATATCAGACAGAACTCCACAATCACTGCAGAGATGGGCTTTGCTATTGGCAGATCAAATGCAGCCAGAAGAGCAAACCAACCTGAAAGACTCTGGGGAAAACAAATATTTTTTTTTGAGTTATAAAATAACTTTCCCACCATTTTAATATCATTTCTCCCATTTTCTCTCCCTCTGGCATTCCCCTGGGCAGCCAGCTACATTAACCGGAGCCTTAGAGGGATAAGAGCCCTCCCCACACAGATTTCCCCTTAAAAGCCCTTCACAATGTGTTAAAATTACATTTTGAATAACACTTTCTAGCTTTTTTTATTAATTTTTTAACRTGTTTTTACCAGCTGAGAGTTTCTTCGTAGCAATAGTAGTGGGCGGTTTTATGGGAAACAGGGGGTTGTGCTCTTTTCTCCTCCATGCTCGCAAGTACCATGCATTTGATGTTGCCTCTTTGAGAATCCAAAATAAATTAAACTGTCTCCCAGCTATGCCATGAGTTGTAAAGGGAATCTATGACAAAAGGAGTGGCTTTCCCAGGCCTTCCCGTCGGCTGATCCCAGGGCGAGAGCGCGGTGGGAGGGCTGTAGGAAGTCCATCCAGGGAAGGAGMAGGTATGGACATACCCTCTTCTGGGGTGGTGGCGTTTCCCTCCACCCATCGCTGATGCTCAAATGCACCTTAGCATTTCTAGACCGCTCCGTTCGTGGTGAGATCATTTCAACTTGGCTATAGATTGCTGAAGAAGGACATTTATTTATAATATGCAGCGTAGGAAATTAGGCCATTGTACTTCTGCACAGGGGAAAGATTCATAAAAAGTCACACAGAATTATTCTTATATAAGTGACAATGACATCGTTGTAAGGAGGAAGCAGAACTTTATTTGTCTTACTTAAAATGATATATAGAGCACTTGTCTGTTTATTCCACTGCAAACAGCTTCTGCAAAAACAGCGGTAATTCCCTAGGGGGTTCTGCTGATAGTTATAAGTTACTTGAGCAAAATCTCTCAAGTGAGCTACTGCCTTACAGGTAGCCATTATTCTAGATTCAAAGGGCTTTTTGTTGTTGTTGTTTGTTGGTTGGTTTTTAAAAATTATGTTCTGTGTAATATTGCTTTTTAAAATATAAATTGTGTCATAACACCGCTACTTTTCAAGTAAGTAAGTATCTGTATCTAAATCAAAGGATGTACTGCCAAAGGAGAAACCAGTCAATAAATTGGCTTCATAATCAAATCTGGCTCAGGTTAAAGCAAAGTTAGTTTGATGGATTCGGCTGATACCTAGTAAATAGCAGCCTACATAATTAAGCTGCTCTACCTTCGTGTAGTCTCCCTGGAAGCTTATGGGCATCTCAAAGGCACAAGAGTGACAATCAGTAGCTAAGCYGAGGAAATGAACAGGCAATATTGCCCACCCAGACAACATTCCTTACCCCCCATTACCATTGTCTCACCTCTCAGAAGGATTAGCAGAATTTGTCTTCAATTCTTTGACGGGACCACAACATCTTCCTCTAATTTAAGGATGGATTCTGGGTCTGGAAATCAAATAACTAATATTATGCAACGGGCAAAAATCAACAGTGAAACTTGGTCTTGCTCTCTTTTTCTCATTTACGCAAGGTTATGAGCCTATTGTCTATGAAGTCTCAGCCTTCAGCAGCACATTTAGAGGGTGTTTTTAAACAGATGACAGGAAGAAAAAAAATAGAAAAGCAGGATAAAAACAAGCCTTGTAGTCCTCACAAACAGTTTGCATTTTTTTCCAGGGTAGGAAGGAAGACAGTAATGAACTATCTGATGAGGCCAAAAGGAATGGGAATTGGCACTGAAACTGACATGGGTTTGAACCACATTATTATTATTATTAATTAATTGCAATCATCAAACTATTTCTTCAACTAACTCAGCTTTCCATAGCCCATTTTCATTCTTGATTGATATTTTTCTGGTTGTTCAGCAAGAAAGTGAAAAGTGCAAGGTCTGTAGTTTCTTTTCAGTGTTTTAGTCTGAAAAAAGAGGTTTTCAAAGGTTGAAAATGTGTGAAGCTTGGCTTAATTTATTCATTGGGAAAAAAACAAACCCAAATTAATTTTCAGGAAATTAATGCAATGTTTCTAATTTACTTTGAGAAGTCATCATCATTTCTTGACTATTTTTGGTTCTTTGGTGACCCAGGRAAAGTCTCTTTCACTATGACAAAGCTTCTTTTTCTGTAAAAAATGGTAATAATAATTACCTGCTTCACAGCAGTGCGGTAAGATTCAGTTAATTAGTGTTTTCAAAGTGCTTTGAGATCCAAGGATGGAAGATGCAATAGAAATGCAAAGTATTATTATTATTCAGAGTTAACAACCAAATTTCAACCATTTGCACTTATCCATCTTAACAGCATGTACTCAAGGGAAGAAAACACATAACTTGTCAGCAGACAGTCCTCTTAATGTGGGTTATAAAACCACCTTCTTGATTACCATCTGGAGTAACATTCACAAGTGAGGGATAGCAGATGTGTGCGCATGGAGAGATGCATCCCACTTTCCCAATCCATTGGACACATCAGTGTTGCCATACTGTATCCATCCAGCCTGGTATTATGCCTCTGACGCCAGCCAGCGCTTGATGCTTAAGGGCAGACAAGAGCGACTCTTGCCTTTCCTTCCACCTCTTCAGGAAAAAAAAAAMCAACAACCAAGCAAACTCCCCCTTCCTCCTTCCACTTCCCTCTTTCATAATAGCAACTCAGCAGYCAACTGTGCAATGCTCTACAGTGGATGAAAATGTCTTCCTGACCCCTGTGTGCAATTAGTTTCCTCCCAGGAGCATGAGATTTGATTATTTTTGCCGTTATCTTCGCTTGTACAGCCACAAGTGTTATTATCTCTTCTCAATTTTTCAGATAGGCTTTTTTTTTCCCCTGAAGATTAGCCTGAACCTTCCAGAGCCCGTGCAGCGAGGTGCTCCGCGGTGCCCCGTGGAGGTGTGCTGCCTCTTGTAGGGGGGAGCAGCATCAGCCTGCGGTCGGCTTTCATGTTGCTTCTGGCCCCTCAGACGTCTCCAGAGACCTGCCAGGCAGGGGTGGGGATCGCTATGAGGATGTGGAGGTGGAGGAGCTTCGTGAGCAATCTGCAGAAGAGAAATTTGCCTGGGTTTAATGAGAAGAAGTGGGTGTTCAGACTCTGCCTCCATCCTGCCCCTTTTTACAGGGCGAGGAGGCAGGCACCTGAGAAGAGCCACTCTGCAACGCTCACCTGTGGAAAGCCAGCGCTGAGCACATGTGGTTTAGTGGAAAATTAAATGCATGGTCCTGGTGCCATTTTATTTACATACTTTGGGTGGGAATAAATTGAAAGCAATCCTGCCCTCAGGACAGGAACATCAGCCCTTCCAAGCACCACACATCGTGCTAAAGGGTCTACCCCAAAAAGCAGAGCGGGTGGAAAGCAGGCATGCACAGCTGCTAAGGACGGTGTAGGCTGCGTCGCCAGAAAGGTTTGCGCAATGTTATCCCAAAGTTTGGGGTTCGGCGCAGCAATTCCCAGAGGCGCCGTGTCCCAGATGCCATCCGTTTTGTGGCTGCTCTCTCTGCCGCTCTGTGTTTTATGGGCAGGTGGGGCCAATAAAACACCTCATGCATTCAGCAGGAGCCTTTCTGCTGACACCGGTGGGCTTTGGATCAGACCCCCCATGGCCTGCTCTAAGCCAGACACTGACATTTTCAAACTTCAGAGGTGGAAGTGCTGGAAAACTTAACTCAGTGCCTATGAACTGCTGTAAGAAATGCACTAACAAAATACTTATTAAATAAGCCATTTCCTTATCTTACTTTCAAATTGCGTTAAAGAGAAAAAGATTTATAGGTGACGGAAAACAATATTAAAGGCGATCAAATGCACACAACCCTCCAGATCCCCAGGACGCCACTGAGGGTAGGGACAGGCCATTTTAAGTCAGCGAACCTGCAATGGTCTCAAAAAGCAGGAGCAAAGCCCGTTTTGGCCTAGCAGGTCTCTTTGTACTGCCATGTGGCTTTTTTGGTGGTGAGCTGGGGTTCAAAGGAGCACGATATATCTATCACTGCCATAGTTAATCCTGTCATTAGAAGATATAAACAACCTTCTCCCACATTAGCAATGTTTACCTCATATTGCTCTAGCATTCATTTTCACTAATATGATACAAAAGTGTAATGATGTATAAGTGTTTTTTAATGTTAAGTAAGTGAAAACAGGTGGGTAATTTACCACTGGCTCTATACAGATTGGAGCCGGCATTTCACAAGGAAGACGCTGGACTCTTTCTTTTGTGTTTTTCATATATAATTCTTTTTATTTTCCCGGTGTCTGCTGCTACTGTTTATAGTTTATGCCACCAAGCCAAAGCCATAAGTGCCAACCATTATGTTGGAGCCAGCAGAATGAAACATTTGTTTAGAAAGCTTTCAGTTAGCCACGGGATGAGTGGGTTTGATGTGGAGGCAGGTATTTTTTACTCATATTTGTGTTAAGACTGAACGTTTTGCTTGTGTAAGTTACTAGTGCGTGCTCCTGGGCCATGATCTCTCTTGGAAGAATGAACCCTAAAATGGAGGAGACAAGATGAGTGCTGACCAGTGGTTTCTGTGTTATAAGGTAGGGGATGTGCAGGTTTTACATCAAATTTACTGGATATCCATTTTTCCTTTCACCATTGAGTACGTTCTTATTCATTCATTCCTATAAATACAGTAATGCCCAGAAACCCAAATGAGAGATATCACACCATGAAAAAGAACCTATAAAAACATGGGCAGAGAGAGTTTTGACCCAGCACGCAGCCCATCCACATGCGGCTGGTTCCCTACATAATGGATGGGAAGGGGCTTAGGAAGCAGCAAAGTCAWTGGGCTTTGCAGGGTGGCACAGATGAGACCCCATGGGGAGACCCAGGGCTCCTGAGTCCGCTGCACTATACCGCACGGCTTCTCGTATGCAGGATCCGGCTTAGTTTCCACTTCAAGAGAGTTTTGACTCCGAAGCTAGTGTTGCAAGATTATTTCTTTTTATCTTTGTTCCTTTTTTAGAATTCCTTTCTTTGAAACGTTTTGCTTAGTAGTAATTGCTGCTAAAATTTCACAGAACATTTGCAAAAGTGACAGCCTAATTCTAGAAAATTTGAAACATTTAAAAGGCATTTGTACAGAATTTTGGTGCTGAAAAGCTTTGTTGGTGAAGTTTTGTTCGCTGAAGTTAGCTAGGTAATTTTTGCAAAGCAGAGGCCTTATCTCTGAATAGGCTCCGCTTCCATGCATTTCCTTGCTATATTTGGCATAACTGGAGGAAAAATTGTATATCAGAGATTCTGTTTTAAGGCACTAGATGGGGATTTCAAAGACCTTAGAAACAGTGTGGAAAGTATTTGCTGAAAATTAAGAAATTTCCAGTGAAAACCCTACGAAAAAAAAGTGTCTGGTAGCTTAAAACAGATATTCACATTTGCTTTTACACTAAATCAGGGCACTAATTAGCAGTCAGTGAGGCAAAAAAAAAAGCTGCATTTTACAGAGTCTCCCTGTTTTCTACTTGAAATAGACCTAGATGTTTCCAGGTGAGCTGCTGCTCTGCGGGGATCAGAGGAGTCCACCCGTGAGGGGTTCCCGCAGCCTTCTCCGGGGAAGCCTGTGTGCCCAGGGCCATCGTGTGCACATCCACTCTGGAAAGCTTGCGGGCAAGAAGGGCAACAAAACCAGCCACATGTGAGCATGACCATGGATATTCAAAGCATCCCTCCTTTTGGGATAGTGGAAAAGGATGCACAGCTCCGTGGGGCTGGTGGGGGCTGCAGGTCCCTGCCAACTGCCAAGCCTGCGCATGGAGACGTCGGGGGGCGAGGACCGCCGTCCCYGCTCCCAGCCCAGCTAACAGCTCCGTTCCATTCCCAGCCCTCTCCTTCCTTTCCTTTGGGCTGTAGCCTTTCTTCGTTATTTTCCTCTGGGGCTGCAATTTTTCCTGGTTAGCCACAGACAGTATATAAAACACATTTTACTAAAGTTCTTCCAACAAAAACTTCATTGAAACAACTTTTAAAGTTGTGAAAAAAATAACAGGAAATTCACACTTAGGCCCTTGAGGATGAAACATGACATATGTCTTCCAACACATAGGCACAATGGGGTGCGCTATAAAAGTAAATAAGGATCACACCATGGTGCCTAGCTGTTGGAGGACATGCCTTTTGCCATTAAGTTATCATTTCCTTACTTTTTTGTCCAAACTCCCATGTACTTTTAATTGTTGACTCCAGTGACTAAATTAATCTTCTTTCTTTCTTTTATTTTAATAAAGCAATGTGTGACCTGCCTTAAGGTTAGAGACTAAAAATTAGCACAAGCATTAACATTTAATATACCAACCAAAATGAAGATTTACTTTGCAAACGGATAGGCAGTCTAAATTTAGGCTGCTCACAAAATGAGGCTATACACAAATGTATTTCATTAATTATATATGTCTAGGAGAACTTAAATACAGCCAACATTTATGCATGCTGAGTACATGTGCCAAAAATGTTATAGTCTTGTATGGTGAATGCAGTTTTAATTTGCATGTGCTGTGCGTTTTTTCAATAAAAAGGGAAAAAATTCCCTAAAATCTGCACATGCTTTCATTCTCCATTTAAAATATTGGCAAAGCATATCTTCACAGTAATAATCATAGACTTCACTATTAATATCCAAGATGTATTTCATTCATTTGAAAGCTTCCCTTGTGAACTATTAGCACCCATTTGGACTCTTTTCATTCTCCAAAATGATCAGCTTTTGGGATTTCCTTCCTTTTGGGATTTCTGGTGTATTTTTAAGGCCAAGTCATTCCTCAGAATATGATAGAGAGGTAAAAACACCGTTAATTATGGTGGTTCATTGGGTTGTTCTCCCATATGACAAAATAGGACACAGCCCATTGATAAAGTCACATTACTTATTCCTGGAACACATTTGTGAATCTTGTTTTAAAAGACCCATTTACAGATGCAAGCGTGCACCCCCAGGAACCTCAGGCTTCCGCAGGAAAGCCAGCCTTGGTATGAGAACAGACCTCCTTATGGCTCTGCAGAGATTTGTTGCACCTTGCAGTTCCCGCAAACCCTGAATCCTTACAAGCCCCATATTTTCACCCGATAGTGAAATAACAACTTACTCTTGAGCTAAACTGAGGCACTACAGGATGACCATCACTGTCAGATTGAAAAAGGTATCTCCACATTCCTACCTGATCATGCCCATTTTTCACATCGGAAGGGGTTAGCTGAAAGACCCAGCAACCTGTTGCTAGTTCTGGAGTACTTGATTGCTGGGCTGGCAATAGGTGTCCTGCATTTGTAACGGATCCGATTTCCATGCCTGGGTCCAATCCGCAAAGGGACATACCCTTCCACTCAGCTGGGGATTAGGGTCTAGAAAGGAAGATAACTGACAACCTCAACTAAAGGGCAACATAAATATACCTGTGAATTGTGGAGTAAACAGCTGCTGAGTGATTAAAAGCTAAGTAAAGCTGAACCACTTAATCAGTTTTTAAAGCTGTTTGTTGCAAGCATCCTGCAAAGTGACAGATTTTTTCTGCTATATAACAAAACATAAAATGAAAGGAGCCTTTCTTCCCTCATGACAGCTTAAAAGTGCTGTGCTGTCTTTTTTTCCCCTCAGACTCTGAAGTGGTGTCACTTCAGGAGAATAGCTGKGCCCAGGAGGGACCAGCGCATGAGAGGGGCCCATCTCCACTCCGACTGGCACGCTGCATTGCAGAGACCCAGACCGATGAGACTGACCCTTTGGCAAAGGACACTGGCGGTTAAATACTGGCGATGAAAAATTCTCAGGGTCAGGTCTTTTATGGGAAAGCATGTTTTGCAAGAGTGCGCCCAAAAAGAGGGATGCCCAGGCTAGCACAGACAGACTGTGCTTCCAGTGATGAACACACACTCCTGAAAGCCACCCCACATGTGAATGCTGACCCTAGGGCAAGTGTCTGCTATAACCAGCAGATTGCAGTCTAGGCCTGAAAGGCAATAGTAAGTATGCTTTCTATATTACCCGGAAAAGTCCTAATATCCTTTCTAGTTTCTGTACTATATACAGAGGAACCAGAGTTCTCACCACTGAAGTATTATGGGGCAGAAGAAAGTTGCCCGTGAAAACTGAGAAATACTAGACACAAGCTTTACCACAGACAGTCAGAGAGATGTTTATGTAGACAGAAACAAGGTTTCTAATCTATAGCTAGCATCCTTTCTATTACAAGCTCTTTTTATCCATTCCTCAGAAATTATGCAAGAGGGAAAGACTTACAGACCTGATCCTTCGACTCTCAGGTTAGTACAAAACACTGTCCACCAAGGGAGCAAAAGCCATCTTCTGTCTTTGGAGAATGGGAGCACTTCCCCACAGGAAAAGAATGATGCCACTGCTTTATACTTAGGCTGCCGGAAGAAAGCAGGGGCCATCAGATAAGGAAGGAATCCTTCCTCTCCACCCCTGCAAGAGTGACGCAGGGCCAGACGCCAGGGCTGAGCGGCATCTGCTTATYGTTTTGGCCAGCTCCATAGTAGCTCTCACGTAGTATCTGCAGAGGAAATGAGTGTATCTAGGAAAGCAGCTAGATCTTTAAAGAAAAAGAGTTTGCTGTTCTTACATGAGGCTGTTTCTTGGGAACAAGATAAGCATAGTAGTCAAAACTTCAGAAACAGAATCATGGGACATGAAGGGTCCTTTCTGAAACTACTTGGAAGTCAAGACGCTGGGAGCCAATCGTTGACATTTCTATCTTACTGCTATTRGCTGCGTAGCAAGGCTTGGTAGGGATGAGCATGAGACAAAGTAATGGGAAACTGTCCAAAGGAATTTGAAGAGGCTGGAGTGACATGGCACTTTCTATTTAAGAGGAGTTTTGATCAGAATCCTATCTGAACCAGACTTCAGGGCTGATGTTTGAAAAAATTTGGAATTGTACTTTTAAGTTTTGATTCAAATCAGCTCCAGGTCTGAACGAGTACACATCAAGAACTTTTACACAGACAAACTTTGCTGAGTTTCATGTTGAATCTGCAGTGCTGCACGGCACCAACATTTATTAGCTTCTCTTTCACACTGTCTCTTAAACTTGGAACATCTTTCTGACTGATTGACAAAGCTTCTACCCTTTCCTTCAAGCCTCTCCTTAAGACAAATCTCCACTTTGCTTTTACAAAAGTTAAGCAATAGCAAGTTGGGGAAATAGGTAGGAAAAGGGAATATTCAATATATATAACAGGGCATATTACAAAACTCCTTGCACATACTCCTGAGCAATAATATGCTATATACTCGTCTCCCAGACTTTCATGGCATTACTCATCTGCCTAAATTGTCTTCCTTCTACATGTTAGCATCTAGCTGAGTGACTAAGGGGTTTCTGTTGTTTTGTAACAGCTGGATGTGAGGACTGTATTAGAAGCAAAGTACTTGCACAGCATAGCATCCTTTCAGAGATGGCTCAAGGTGGGACTGGACTCTAGACCTCACAGTTCCCCTGAATGGAAGAGCTGGGTCCCTGAGAGGATGGGAAGAAGGATGCTCTGCCGGTGCATCTTTCAGGAGTGGCAAAAGAGCTGAACTGGAGAGGCAGAATATGCCTCTGCTCCTTCTCCTGCAGGTGTGGCATGGGAAGGGATTTACCACCATGACTGCCCACACACTTCTCATAATCAGCTGCCTCACGGGGCTCTCCCTGCTCGCTCAGCCTCTGCCTGGTATTTATCTACGCCTGGAGAAGAGGATGGGTCCCTCTATTTTTACCTCCTTCTCTTCCTCCTGTGGCACTGAGGTGGCTTCTTCATGCCCTTGCTGGAGCCCTGGATCTTTAACAGCCAGGTCTCTGCTGGGTGCTTCCTCAGAGGTGATCAGTCACCCCACTCCACCAGCCTCTCCTTCCCAGCCCTCTGCCTGGCTTCTCGGCTGTCTCTCAGGCAGCTCCTGCCTCTGTGCTCTGCTGCTGCTCACAGGCTCTCCTTCTGTCATCTTGGTACCTTATATCTTTCTGCTGATGGCAGCTGGTTATGAAGAGCCCCTGCTGCTCTTTCCTCCCCCAGAGATAGATTTTCTAGTGCACATCTCAGACCTCAAGTTGTTTGTGGGCGGAAGAGTTGGTCCTGCTGGATATTTGGCTTTGCTCCCAAAAAGACATGCCTTCCCTGGGACCTTTTTCTAAAGAGTTATCAGTTTTTACACCAACCTGCTGCTCTTATATTCTGAATCACTGACCAGCTCCCCAGAGGACATGTGGTTCTTCAGGTAGAGTGGGATGAGTACAGAAGCCCCAGCTGGTCTGACTGCATCCCAAGCATAGTAAGGTAGCGTTATGACCACTCTTTAAAACTGCAAAATAAATAAGAAATAGGGAAATGATATTGACTTCACATTCARTGTCCCTTTCATGAACTGGGTCTCTTGTTTTATAACCCAGTACACAGCTTGTCCCTATAAATATCTCGGTGATCCAGTATGGAAAAAGTGTACGTCAGAGATGTGAGGATTTTGTCTTCCTTGTAGCTCACCAAGAAAGTATGATTTACAACAAGAGCAGCATTGTTATACATTTAAAGCAGGCAGTCCTTGTAATCAGCAACTTGTGATGGTAAAATACGAGTGGTGCCTCCATATTCTCTACGGTACCAGCGTGCAAGCTGCAGCCCCAACCCGTGCAGTGGGGACAATGAGCACAAGAGGCGGGAGGGAAACAGCGCAGGATTGCCATGTCTTCCTTGGACTAGACCAGCATTCACAACGCCTTTCGTGTTCTCTCCCCCCAGTCCCTGAGAGTTGCTTGAAGTTTTAGGAGGGAGGTGTTGGGATAGATAAGGCTGCAATGATAGCTGTGCATGCTGGGTATTAATGCACTTCTTATGATAGATACCTCAAGGTTTTGTTGCTACCGTAAGTGCTCTTACAAGAAGAGTTGTTGATGTTTACAGGCGTGGCCTTGCATACAGAGTTTTAGGCCATTGGGCGTCTTCTATATTAGAAGACATAAAGGATACCTTCAAATAACAACAAATTACAACACTTACATACCCGTTTCAGCTCTATGCTAATTGTCTACAATGTGGTGACAGTCTCTGATAACAGCTTTTCAACTGCTTAAAAATATCTGTTCTGCTTTTTGGGAGCAGCTCACTGAACATGTCTCTCTTCGTGGAGGCACTTAGGAGAAACCTTATAACTTCACTGTTGCCTTAGTCTGTATTTGGACATCAAGCTAAGAAGATTAAACTATGTACAGCCTATGCACAGATTGCAACTATGCACAGATTTAAGGCTGGAAAAATAAACACTGACCCATTAAAAAGCTTAATTCAACTCCATGAACAGAAGAACTGTGATGTATCGTTTCTTTCTGGAGCTCCTTTCTGAGCTCCCATGCAGATAAGGCAATTTGCTCTCACACTGGAGCACAGGTGAAAATTTGTTCTTGCCTGTAGCAGCTGGATGTGAGCTCTGTGTTACAAGGTCTGTGTTAAAAGCACTCACACGGCAGTGCTAGTCTTGGAGGGAGGTTTCAGAGAGGGCTGGGCAGACAAACTGCAGAAAACTAATATAAAGAGAAGAACATTCACCTAGAAATTTCTGTTTAACGCTTTCAGAGTGCTGGATAGCTGTAAAGGTCAGACTCTAAAGGAGGAATCTTTCCTTTGGAAAGAAGACCTGATCTCTTGGGGCAAAGACACTGAGAACTGCACAGTAATGCACCCGGAGGGAGCCTGGAGCAGGACAGCAGGCCAAGGGAAATCTGTCCCCCCCAGCAAGGACACTGGTGCATGCTGCAGCTGCGTCACTCTTATCTAGCAACAGTCTGATGGACTAATATCAACAGCAGCACTTAAAACACTGTCTCTTCAAACACTCCCATTTCTTAGCTTGTGCTCTGGACCATTTTTATTTAGGGCTATTGAGAAAGGTGAAGAAAATGCATGAAATACTTAAAACTTACTCTTACTGAGTTGCGGAGGAAAACACCATTGCTAAACCACATATTTGTTTTTTTTCCCCATCTGTGTTTGTCTTGTCTATTTTGACTGTAGGTATCTTTGGAGCAAATCCCATCTGCTAATCTGTGTTGACATTTCCTTGTAAAAAATAACCTTTTTTTTCACTGGAACTTAGACACTTTCTTTACTACAGACAGCTAGGAATGAAGGGGAGAAAGCCATGTTCACGCAAATTTTCATCTAGTTAGCATCACACAGGAATTTGGTAGATCAAAGCAAATTCAATATTCTTCCTTCAATTTTTTAGTCTGTTTCAGTACAGATGCTGCAGCGTGAGCAGGCATCAGTGTGGCACAGTGGAAACTTAAAGATGAGAGGCTGTAAAGATAAACTCTAGCTTGGCAGAGAAGGTCTGAGGGAGTCTTTATTCCCTCAGATATTCCAGGAAAAGTGGGATTCATCCCACCTGACTTTCTGCACTTATGTTGTAGACACGCACCTCTGGCTATGTAGGCACCCTTTGGAGTTAAAGGAAGGAAATAGGCATTTCAACAGTACGGCTCATTGCCCCTGTTTTTGACATCTACCTTAGGAACTGCAATTTGGAATTTTTTTTCTTCTTACAAAGTGGGTCTAGACATCTAGTTCAGATCTAGATGTTGAGACTGGGAATACCTAAAGCTGAACAAAGAAGTCTCATTTCAGCAATGTATGTACCAACCCATCTATAATGTGGAAAAACATGTGTGAGTTGTGGGAGGGAAGGCTTTGGAAGACAAACCATTATATCAATCTATATGTCCGCTGTGAGGATGCTACAGATGTGACTGTGCAATAAGCGATACTGTTAATAAAGAGAAGGTTTATTCCTACTGACATGGAATCCATATGGTACATGAATATGATGCCAGTGAGATCCACAGCACACAAGGAAGTGTGATTAACTGCTAAACGCAATAACCCGGAAGAGGAGCAAAAGAGCTGCACAATCCACTCTCTAGAGTTATCTTGGCATTGTTCTAATGACCTCCCTGATATTTCACAGACCTTGATGACATCCATGATCTCTTGTACTCTCCCTCTCTCCATGGCATGTTATAGTTGTTGGTCTTCTGCTATAATATCTATAATAAGCTGCAAGGTGGTGAAAAACTCTTTCGGCCTGAGTGAACCAGGTGTTCTGTTGATCCTTCCAGGTGAGCTGTCGATTGCAGGGGTGGGTACCTGCTCTTGGAAAAGTCTGGACAGGATGGTACTGCTGATTACTTCAATGTTCCTAGCTCCTGATGTTCCTAGCTCCTGGAAGAGAGGACAGATACCAACCAAATATTACCCTCATGGTCCAACATTAACATTGTGACAGGTAGTGTCACACCAGGAAAAAACCTCATCCTATGAACAGCAGGAAAGGGATGAATAATCATGTAATGTCTGAATGTGTCAACTCCCAGAAGGGGAAAAAATAGAAATGCTTGCAGAGTCTAAGGGCATGGAGCTGCCCAGTGGAGAGAAGGCCRTCTACCAACAGGCTGTTGACAGATTTGGAGACTCATTTACCACGCATGGCAGAAGAAAGAAACTAGCCATTTGCAGCTGTGCTATTAGACTGATGACCAATTAGACCCCAGCTGGATTGTACAACAGCTGCAAGATATTTCCAACAACACTGATAAGTCGTAATATTAGGCAGAAGTATGACCAAGCGCTGGCAACATACAGTCTAAACCATTTTGACACCAGTGGGAAATGTACATTGCCAAAGAGAAACCAATAAACATGAGTCATTATCACTTGACTTTTTTAGATGATATGCTGGGGGAAAGGGGAAGGAGGTCACCTACTGCTGGGTCACTGGTAGAGCAGTGCATAGGTTTAATCACAGCACAACACCAAAATGCACTTGAGAGAGGAGGCATGGCCCAAGCCAGTGTTCTAGCAGCTGATATGGACATATTTCTCAGACATCGGCAGCTTGAGGCCAATATGAAGTTAGATCACCAAGTAAAGCCCTCGGAAAAAGTGAAAACACAGGATCCTATTGACTCTGGTTGAGCTTCCGCAGAAGGAAGGAGCAACACCACAAAGATGCTTCTATACAGCCACGAAGATTAGCAGAGCACAGATCAGCATCCCTGGGACGATGCAGACACTTAGAGACAAACTGAAAGAAATTATTGGAAAGAAGTACCTCTCCATTGCCATCTGCTGAGAATAATGTCTGAGTTATCAAAGGTGAAAGTGTTACCATTGGTGCAGTCAGAAGCCTGCTCTGGCACACTTTTGAGGGAAGGAGAGTGAGGTTAGCCATTCACCTACCTGACCATCTTTTGTTCACTTTTTTGGCAGGGTGTTATAAGGCAAGGCCTCTGCAAACAGGTAAATGGATATAGAGCACTTCCAATAGGACCTGCACAGAAGTTGAAAGACAGGAGAGTTTGAAGGAGGCTCCAGGAAATCAATATATGTCCATGTATTCTTAACAGAAATTGCTTCATCTCTTATTAGATCTCTTAATCAAAAATCAGCTTCATTTTACAAGTGTGAACTTTTTGTGTGGTATTACCTAGCTGGCAATACACGGGACAGGCTAACCTAATAGTGTTAAATGGATGCAAACGTTTTTCTGACTTCCAAGTTTCCAAACTGTGGCATGCAATAGAGATAACAGGTTACACTTTATTGGCTCTTCTCCCTTTTTTTCAGCTGCTGAATTTCATTAAAATACGCCTAAAATACATTAATCACTTCCCTGATATTCCTGTAATTGCTACTGCTTTGCCACAGGGAGGATATATGATAGGAAGTGGTAGAGGAGATGATGTTTTTAGATGGGAGAATGGGAAGGGAAGTGTTCATCAGTCAATACTTCTATTAAGATGTGATCACAGATGATAAAGAAGTTTAAGGACCGCTGCTGCTTTAGCATGTCTCCATGTTTTCATTATTGGAGCTAGAGAATGAACTGCCAAGCTCACGGAGAGATTGTGTTGTCGCTGAGCTAGTCCCTTACTTTGACCAGTTTTACATCTTTGTAACACTGCTGATTTCGGCAGAACTGCCCCTGATTTCCACCAGGATAAAGGAAGGGGRACTTTGTCGCCCTGCTTTTATGGAAATTGAATCCCAGGAATACCCTTCAGTGCTGATTTTATTTTTTCAGAAGGTGGTGAAACAAAGCCGTTGTAGCACAGGAGGCAACAACCTTCCTGTGGCATCAGCCATCAACATCAAATGTTCTGTCTGTCCTCACTAGTTTGTACCTCTCCACTCACTCCAGGAGGAATTACCTTGCTCCTGACTAGGTGCAGGGCTGGACCGTACAGGCACCGAGCAAAGAGCTCGACGTGTGCTGCTCAGCATTAAGGCAGCAGCTCACACTGCTGTCTCCTGACCTTCAAAACCCTGATGAGCGGTGCAGCCTTCTCGCTCAGTGTACAGCACTGCTGGTGGGTTGCAGAAGCTGCAGTCCTGAGGTGGATCATTTCAAAATTCATCCTTAGCGTCATGTCTTGGAGTAGAGCTTGGATGAACCAGTTCACAAAAGTCTGAAGGCTCTCCCATTGGCTCACGAATGATCATTATTATAATGAAAAGGTGCTTTAGCTGGAAGGTTATGCCAAGAAACCTTTATTAAACATTAACAGGAGAAAAAATTACTGCCTATTTGGATTCTGTTTATCAAATATACATATAAGCAAATTTTAAAAACCTTCCCCCCTTTTACAGTACATTTATTTCTGAGAGTGATGTTGATTTCTAATGGTGATAAAAATATAGATGATTATAGCTTTTTCATGTGTAAAAAGTGCAATGCAGTTTTGTAGGTGTGATTAATCCGCTCATCACACTTTCACCAGCCTGCTACACCTTTGTGCGCAGTGAGCTCCCTGGAACAGGAGCTCTCTCTGTATTTACAACTGTGCTTCACTTATTTAAAAAAGGAGTCATTAAGTAGCACAGTTGTGATATAATAACAAATAATAAGGGCAGGCTTTGGAGGCCTTGGACCTCCAGGGCTTTCCTCTCAGCCTGTGTTCAGCTCATGATGCTAAATTGCCTGAGACCTCACCCATTACCATGACTTGAAGACAAAGCCTTGTTACTCACAAATTAATTTATAGATAACAGCTATTTGAGTTGTAATATGAGACTACCAAAACTGCTTTAGAAATGTAGGCGTATCTCAGAACTAGGGCAGTTTTGAAAATTCTGCCTAATTGGAGGCTTTTTTTTGTTGTTTTTTTTTTTTTTGTTTATACTTCTTTCAATGCTAATCTTTACAAACATTGTACACCCTTCTGGGCACATTATTCTTACAATGTGTGTACAGAGACCAACATAYTAGTGGGCCCCCTTCCTGTTGAGAAATAGTGGGCACAACTTAGCAAACAATAGACCTAAGGGAAATCATAATACCAGAAAGTGGATGCCCACAATCAGATAATTCAGTCCCACTTGTGACCCTTAGCTGCAGCCCAGACACTGGTTTTTATGCTGTGGCTCAGAGGGATCAGGGACGTGCTCTTAGGGCACGAGACTGAGCCCAAAGGCCAGACATCTCTTTCGGGTGGATGAGTGTCAAGGTTTGCAAAGGAGAGCAGCGACCTTGAAGAGGATCCCAGTCTGCTCCTGATTCTCACAACGGAAAACAGACCTTTTGAAGCTTTTCACCGTCACTCATTTTAATATCTAGGTATGTTTTGATTCACCTCCAAATCAAACAGCATAACAATATTCTGGAAATTAATAAATGTGAGAGTGAGGAATGTTTCTTGGCAAAATACTGTGCATACCTATTGCATGGCATAAATAATACATTGTGATAATTAATAATGATAAATAATAAATAATGCAGTCAGTTGCACACTGGGGACTGTGGATAGACCTTCATTTATAAAAGTTGAAATTCTAAGATAAAAGAATAATGTTTCAAACACTGAGCTGTGACACTTCGTATCATTGTACAATTCAGACCATTTTAGCATTTATTAAAGATATGTGGTCACTCATCTTGTTTTTAGGAGCCTAACACCCAATAACATCAATGACACTTACATGCCTGCATACCTTTCAGCGTCAGGTTTACATGTCTGCAAGTCAATTCTGGTGACCTAAACTGCTCCCATGAAGCAGGAGTGGGCATACAGTTGCACCAATAATCAGGAGGGCCCTTAGAAGTAGGGGCACAGAAAGACAGGACTGATGTAGCTGAAAAGCAGCAGCAGAGCATTTCAAAATTTGTCATTACATAAAACATACTTAATATTTACCACCCTATACTATTCATAGTCTTGTGCTGCCTCTCCTATTCGACCGGAGTTGTTTATTGGTCCTGCATATTAGCCCCTGCTCTAATAGGAAGTGGGAGAGCTGATTGACAGTTCATTGAACCAGATACTTCTTAAGGGAAAAATTGAAGAGGTTAATTATAATATCTCTTACTGCTTTAGTATTTCAGTGAGCCACAGTGTAAATATAATGTAAGCCTAGAATGGGAACCAATATTTTCCTGACACCTCCCCAAGCAGGCACTCCAGATTTTATGATGCTGAGGAGTCAGAGAATTCAGATCCTATTCCTCTGTATAGCAAAACAGGGACTTTCAAACTGAAAAATAAATTTGTTGGCTTTAACAATATATATTTTTGGTTAACTTAGCAGTTTCAAAAGTCCCTGCTTTCCCATGAATTCAAATGGGAGCCGAATTCTCTGAGTTCTGCTCTGCTGCAGACTGTCATGTCGGCAATCTGTAAGTAATTTATTTATTATTTTTCACTGTGAGTGCAGCACCTTTTTCAGTGATTTGATTTTTTGGTCAATTATATATAGTGGTTAGAATGGCCGTTGTATTCCACTGCTATTTCATTTAAAGATACATTGCTTGGGCCTCCGTTCAGCCAAGTACTTAGGCAGGTACCCAACTTAAAGTGCAGCACCACCAACATTGAGTCATCTGTTTTAAATTAGGCACTCTAGCTGAACCAGAATCTTAATTAGGCAAGTACAGTTTTAAGGACTCCTTTGCCTTTTGTCATGAGGCATAACCCACTGTCATCAATGGAAAGTTTGCTTGAGTGCAGACTTTGTCCCTGTATTTCCAAGGCGCAGATCTCCAACCAGTGATGCTGTTTTATCATGTGTTTTTATCACTCCATCCCTAATGTTGTTCCCTGCACAAGAAGAAGAGAAATGAAAAGAAAAATGCAGAGACAGGAAGGTGGCAATTTAGGGACTGTGCGTCTGTGTGACAGGCATCCTAAATAGAAGAAAGAAAAACATTTAGGAAGTTCTGTACAACCACTGCTCAACTAAAAGACCACCCCACTGCAGATAAGAAATGAGAAATTTTGAGGGCTACTGAGCACTGACTTTTCACAGTGGATCAACGCTCAAAGTTATTTAGCACAGGTGTTTCTGTAATTGTGACACATTGATAAAATTTTGTGTTCACTGGCCCTCAAGCACCTCCCTCCCACCTGTGCAGTGGTCTGGTATTAGTATGCTGGGGCTGTAATGAAAACCTTATCATCAGCTGGGCTGTGTCAAACCCTGCATTTTCCTTGTCTCGTGCATGCCTCTCTCCTYGTTGGGCATTGGCCTGTGCACTTGTAGCTTATACATGTGTTTTGAAGGGAATCAGATGGTTGCTATTGATCATTGTCTGTGTGTAGTATGTCTACAGAGCTAGGAAGTTCTTTTTTCTGTGTTTGTGCAGTGTGAGCTCCTTTTTTCCATCCCAACTCCAGGTTAGGATTCCAGGTGAGGAGGTAGTGGATGTGTGTTGTGCAGGAGAAAAACACAAGGCTCTGATGCTCTGGACAGATTTCCATAGAAGCTGAGAACCTGGGCTGTTTGCAGAGAAGGGGAGCTCAGATTTCTGTTTCTTTCATGTGACAGTTGACACAGCATCCCTTGGTCTTTGACCCAAGGTCTCCTGAGATCCCTTTACACAGACATGGAAGGGGGGGTGGGGGGTGGAGAGAGAGAGGAGGGGGTAGAGAGACATGAAAGGGAGGGGGGAGAGAGAGACAGAAAAG
>JASVER010000019.1:13628736-13806584 GCA_030449065.1 Oceanodroma leucorhoa | reverse complement strand
AAAAGAAAAGAAAGAAAAGCAAAAAGAAAAGAAAGAAAAGCAAAAAGAAAAATGGAAGAGGAGGGAATCAAAGATTTGAGATTTTTAAGAGGAAGTAATAATTTTATGATACCAACTGATACCCTTAGGAAAAGCCTACAAGTGACAGGTTACTTCACAACCAACACAGAAGCAGCCAACTTCAAACCAAATACATGTTGGGAACATTTGTCTGAGTTTAATTTAATTATGTTAATCAATTAGACATGCTGAGAGAAAATGGTGGTTGGCACCAGTGTCACCGAGGGGACTTTCCCAGGGATTAACATTTCTTGCTCCTGTTCTAGCCTTGAGGAGAGTTTGTGACTGCCCCATGGACGGAGGGAGAAGCCGGTCAGACATTACAGCCCTCTAATGCAGGGCTGACTTGTCAAAAAATTGAATAAGCCTYCCTCAGCGCAAACTGAAGTCCCCGGAGCGGAGAGGGCAGAGCCACCCGAGGAAGCTTTGTGGGAGGCAGCTTGGCTTTGAGGGCAGCAGTGCAGCACGCAGACAGCTCTCGGCTTGGCTGGACCCTGCCTGTCCCCGCTGCTGCGTGCAGAGGTCTCCTAAACCCAGTCCCCAGTGGTCCTGGGTCTGCTCTTACTCCACACAGCACCACACTGGGTGTCCCTACAAGCCCAGCGCAGTTAATCTGCCACCTGATTCATTGCTATGTGAATACTCAAGAGCTGAATGTAATATAATACCAACTTTATAAAGTGGGATTTTATCGCTTTTCCCTTTTTATAGTATGAGAGTGACATAACTGTTCCATTTCTCTTAGGTATAGGAATCTTAGCTTGCAGCACTCGAGTTTCTAATTCTTTCCCCATCCCTACCTATGAATCATAGGGTTTTTCATCTCTTGCTCCACTTACACGCAACATGCAGCTGGGATACTTCTTCATTTACACTATTTTGCACATCTTTACGAAGTGCTGTCTATGCTACCAAGCCAACACACATGTCTTACACAGATGTTAGAGCTCTTAAGACCCAAAGAGAGTGTATCTGAAAAATTCAAGAGCAGGACACAGGAAGAGGCGATCTCTCTTCCCTTCACTCCTAAGGAGAATAGCAGCAAGTACAGTGGCATAAAATTAAAACCAAAGCCAACATGCAGGAAAAAAAGAATGCATATCTAGCATTTGACAGATAGACAGGACTGACAAATAAACAGGACAGACATGGTTATGGCATAGAAAATGTTTGGATAAATAATATTTATTCTAACACTTCATCATCACCATATCAGCTAGACACTTTGTTGGTGGGGAGAAGAGAAAAATAAAATTTATCTTGCCATTTTTGCTTTACTAGGGAATATGTAACAGTTGGCAGTGTAATACACTTTTTATTTTCATGAGTTATGGATGTGCATGGCCATCCCTAAAAAATTGAAATAAAAACTGTATTACACCGCCAAGTCTCATATATTATATTTATACCATACCAGAGGAGGTGTCTGCAGAGCAACTATAGATATAAACTTTTATTATATCTATAGTTTCTCATGTTATTAGTATAGTTGTGGAAATAATAGGATTTACTGAAGGTTGTTATTCCCCCTAGTATCACTGATGTGGTATAAACAATATATTGACCTTTTGGATATTTTTGTACCATTGCAATGGATTTGAAAATGTGGTCACCTGACATGAATAGCCTGAGCTTTTGTCCCCAGTCTAAGGCAATGGGCTGATAGTACCTTTGTAAGGCAATATTTAGATTAGCCTCATAATGTACACTCTGGTACTACCTACAGCACTTCCTTTTTTCTCCTTCTCAGTGTGCAGGGAGCCCTAACCAAACCCCAGCCCATTAAATAAATGCAGAGAGGGCATGAAGGCCCCAGACTGCAGCAGACTGCAGTCTGGCGTGGCGCTCCATCACCGTGCTTAGGTTCCTACAGGAGAACGGCACAGAAATTTGCCACTGAAACAGGTAAAGCCCAGAGACCTTGTCAAGCAAGACCTTTGCAAGACCTTTCAAGGTTTTCCAGGTGGCATTCATGCTTCTTGACTGATTTCTCAGCTTCCCCCCAAGGCAAAACCCTTACCCTGTGGGGATGCATTGGCTGCTCCCTTTTCCTTAGCCCTACAGAGAATAGCAGAAGAGCAGGCAGGAGCGAGCACCTACTCAGTCCTGCCAGGGAGGTCCCATGGCGCTCAACACGGCAAAGCCACGGCAAAGGATCCACACAGGAGRAGCCTCTGGGTGCTGGATTTGCCCTGCTGATGGGCACGAATATGTTAGGGAAAAGTATGGAGGAAGAAAGCTGCCACAGATGCTCCACCGTCCTGCACACATCGTGGAAATATAGTCTCTCTCCAATGCAAGAAAATATGCCCATTGACAATTTGCATTTGCTTCTTGTAGGTGCACAAAGGTACCCGCTCAAGTTTTCTGAACTCAGAGGCACAGGAGAAGCCAGGAGCTTCTGGGGAGTGCTATTAGAAATGGGTCTSGGAGAGCAGAGCCTCACACAGCACTATATGGTGCATGGTAGCAAAAATCTTCAACTTAGATGAGCAAATGCAAATTTCAGCTTAGGTTTGATCTTTTTAAAATTATTTTTTTAGCAAACATTTTATTTGATTTGCTCTCCTTGTCTCTGAGTGCTCAGGCTGACTTGGTTGTATCTTGCCCTTTGCTTTCTGGAGAGGGCTGTAAGGGCATACAGCTTTAATTGTTTAAATAAGCCTATATCCACTGGAAGAAGGGGACGGGGAAGTATGGAAGAAAGGATATGCCTGGGGATGACAGGCTGAGAAGCTGAAGTCAAAAGGACACATAGCTCAGGCTCGTAGGACTGGAAAAGCAGCCCTTAGAAATTTGAGGTCAGTTGGGCCAGAGGCAAAACTGATTTCTTTTTAATCAAGCTTAATTGTTTATATTAATACATGAATTTGTGCAGAGTGATTCAACTCACCTTTTAGCAGATCTTTAAAGGAAAACTTTTTAAACCTTTTTTTTTTTTTTGGCAAGGGTATCTCTAGGTCTAAGTCTGTAAATGACATTTGGGTTTATAAAGGGCTGATGTAGTCCTTTGAAAATGCAGCAGTTACCTTGTTATTAATGCACATCCAGCTCAACCCAGAAGAGTCTTAATTTCCTACCCTATTGCCATTCCCCTGTTCATCGATTTAAAACAAGTTCAGTCCTCTCAGAAGTGATCACGGGGCACTGCCTTTTATGTCAGGATTGTACCAGCCCTTGCACGACAGCACAAGTATTTGATAACTCCTGCTAACATGAAATCCTCTAAACTATCAGTCCTAGTAGTCTTACATCAGTCTTTCCCACCTTTCTTTGCACCTCAGCTCAAGAGATACCAGATGGAGAATGAACTTATACCCCTCGGTGGGACCGTACCTCTGGGTCAGGACAGGAGTGTCTGAGGAGGTCTCTGCAGCGATGCCTGCAATGGTCCAGGGCTTCCTCAGTGAGCAAATAGCATCCTCCAAAATCCGGGTGCTCAGTCTGCCATCACACCACACACCCCTCACAAGCCACATGCCAAAATGCAAAGGACATGCTTTTGTTAATGTGTTAAGGTAGCTGATGGCTTACCAAGAGGCCTATGTAACGATTGTAGTTTTGCTGATTTATTAAGTGTCGATGGTGTTTTAATACTGTTTGTATTTCAGAAATAAAGACAGTCACTGCCCTGAAGGCTTACAGTCTGAAAGACAGATACACACAATACACAACTCTCTATGGGTACTTGGAAGAAAGATTTTTTTTTATTAARGAGCTATTCTGATTTAATTTGCTTCTTTAATGTGATATTGGAGCAGTGTGGGGTTGAGCATCAGCCAGCTGAAAACACTCCTCTGCTGGGCTTCAAAGACTGCAAGAGGAGTATCGGCATGTGGAGAGAGGGGATGTGCAGCCTCAGCCTGACTCGATCAGAGTATCGGGATGTGGATTCCTGGGGATTTACTCCTTGACCATCAACCTGCAGCTTACCGGGGACTCTCACTCATCAGCCCGAGCCAGGAAAGTTAAGCTCCAGGGAAAGCGCTAAACTAAAACTTGGTGTTAAAGGACATGGTGGTGAAGTGACGGGAGTTTCTGGCTGTTTCGCAGCAGGGTCGTTGAAGCAGGCGGTGTATGTGGTACGGGGAGGCAGAAGGGCTTAAGATTTTACAGGCCCCTCGTGATCAGTGAATTTGGCACCCACATAGAGTTCCTGTTTCACTCTGTGGTCAGGATCCCCGGGATGGATGAAGTTGATGGAAATGGGCAGATATTCACCCAGCCCCTCTGGCCTGGAGAGTGCTCACATGCTGCCAGAAAGCAGTGATCCAGGAGGCAAAAGGGCATGGGTGGTACCTCCGAGAGGTCCCGCATCTGGATGCATGCACAGACGTGTGAGCCTTTGTCAGCCGCTGTGGGAAACAGAACAGCCTGGAGAGTCAGGATTTTGAGGGGCTGGCAGCAACCTCTGCAGCAGCGTGTGAGGTCAGCTCCCATAAAAGGCAAATTCAGGCGGGCGTCCCTCTCCGGGGTTTTGTGGGGCTGACAAAGCTGCCTTCTGCAGAGCACGCGTGGCTTCCACTTGTTTCCTGTCATCCTGCCCAGGGCTCCGCACTCCCACACGGAGCGAGCTCTAGGGGGAGAGACATTAGTCCTTATTCTTTCGCTTAAACCAGTGCCAAAATCAATTTTGAAAAATTATCTCAAAGTTGCTTTCAACTCAATCCGGGTGTTTCTTTACTGCTAGAATATCACCCCGCACACTGGAATCGTTATTACATCACACTAATCTAATTTAAATGCATTTTTACTGTACTTGGTTTAATGAATGTGGAATGTGTCACTATGAAATTGCACCATTAATTTGATAAATMGGACTTGAAGGTATAATTTTTTCCGGCATTGCAGACTAATGAAGCTAAAATACATATATAATAAGAAGTGTAAATAATAAATTATTCTTAGGAGCAAAAAAATTAATTAGATCTTACCACAAATTGCATCTCAATGTCAAAGTTTTTTTACACTACTGACTTTCAAACTATTTGGAACATGACTGTGATCCTTGGAAAGTTTCTCAAGTAATTACTGTGTGTACACATATTTGGCAATATACTTTAAGAAACTACTTTAGTTCGTATTGGTCCTTCACATGCAGCTTTCTCATGTTCCCTACTGTTACACCTGAATTTTAATAGCATTTAGAGGATTTCCTGGTATTATTTGTTCTAAATTTTAGCATTTTATTTATTCTTTAAGACTTGAGGAAACCTTTTTTTAAATTTCCAACACTGACGAGAGAGCAAAATTAGGACATACTGCATGCAAATTCTCCGCAGAAGCGACCGTGCCCCTGCAGCTAGATCGCTGCTTCTGCTGTTGAAATCAATGGGAGTTTTTGCCACCGACTTCAATAGGAGAAGAGACTACTGTACAAAGCACACTACTTTTCACTGGTAATGGAAATGTCACAGCAGTGCCATTCGGGAAAGAAACCAAGTGGAGGGAAATTAAAGAGGAAACTCCAGTCTTGTGCAGTTTAGCTGCTGATAGCTCATCTCGCTCAGCCTACTGCACCCTCAGCCGGTTACACAGCGCTGCCTGGTTCAGCATTCTCTGCCTCTTTGTCATTTCTTATTGAGTCCACAAAGAAAGGTTTTATCTCACTCCTCTGGAAAAGAAAGCACCTAGAGATTGAAGAGATCAGGTGGCATTTCACCTCTAGTTTTCTTCATTCCCAGCTGGAGAGCTTTGAATGCTCCGCACAGCCAACTATTCTCTGACTATTCTATAGCTAGATGAAGGACCATTGGCCAAAATGTCATCTTTAACCTTATTTTCTATTCCTAGTCTGTAGTTTAACAACCAACATTTTTACTTCCTGTTGCTTGATTTGCAGCCAAAATTCTGACGTATTATCAGTTTTGTTGCCAGATAACGCATTAAGCCTTACTAAGGGGTAAACATAATGATCTTCATTAAACCTTCTAAATGAACCCACCTCCTGCTTCTTCAGGTGGAGGAAGGCATTGACAAGGAACACTGCTGAAGTGTCTTACAGCTATTTTCCCCTTGCAAGCAGAAGGAGGGAGAGATGAGTGGCAGCTTTTAAAGAAGGAAGAAAGTTAGATAAACGTGAAAGGGTTTGTGAGGTTTCTTTTCTTAATGGCAAAGTTTTCTAGCAATAAATCACAATTCAGTCCATGCCATTAGTTTTGGGGGCATTATTTCCCCTCATTAAAGTGCATAAACAATTATATTTATTGAAGGTAATGTACTGTGTAGTGCATTATAACAACACTCATTAACATATGTAATCATCATTTGAATGGGCTTTACTACAATGTAAACTGATAATGGTGTGATTACCCACTGGGTTATTAACTTTTCAGTCCTAAGATAATAAAAGGTGATACAAGAAACAAAAAGCACATGTGCATTGCCCTTCACATGTGATTTATGTGTTTCACTGTGGAGCTATGAACACAGGTACCCATCATTGGGGAGACTGGCTCTTTATTGCACATTGTATTTGACAGAATAATAAATGTAGCTGAATGGTTCTTGGGTGGGCGTCTGGGGAAAAAAAGTCCTGTGAATAAGGCAGCCACTACTGCAAGCTGCAAGATCCAGCAAAGGAAATAATTTTGTCTGTCTCTCTGTCTCACTGTGGCTTACAGATCTTCATATGCTCTGTCAGACTCGCACAGATTAAGGAAAAAAAAAATCCATCTTCTTTATATGTTTCTCCTCCTCCCTCTTTCTCAGCCCGCCACAAACTCCTCTCTGCCTGGGCTATAATTGCTAGTTATGAGAAAATGAAGGGATGCGCTATGCTGAGGTACCTGTGTGCTAAAGTATTCATATTATGCTAAGTGCATGCTTGTATCAAACAGATGGTTTCAGGTATTGAAATGCAGCTTAGCTGCAGTATCAGAGAATAGATTTATCAGTTTGCTGGAGCTTCTCTTCTATAAAATGCCTAYTTGGAGGCATCAGAGGTATTATAAATACAGCTTATTTGTGTAATTTATCAGTCCTCCCTGGAGTTTGTCTCGATGGAATCTTAGTGCCTTAATTTTAATGAATGAATCTGAGTTTGTTTTAGGAAGGGATGACTTAAGAAATATTAAAATAAAAAAGATGCAGAAACAGCCATTCAAAAAATCACCAGTTACCAATAGACAGGGCCTCTCCAACATTAAGTGGCATGTATATATGCTGAAGTGAAAAATGATGCATAAGTCTGCAGTGCCTACGGTGAATTGAAATACATGGGATATGCCTGATGAGACATTGTAGTGGTAGTAGGACCCATTTCTCCACTATACTTTGACTGCCGGACAAGGTACAGATATGTTAATAGATGATATGAGTTTGTCCTGACACAGTGCCAGTGCAGGCACAGTGGAGCCAGCGATGGAAGAGTTCCCAAGTGGCAGAGAAACAGTTTGATAGGTCTGAGCCAACTCTCAACTGTTTATAGTATAGAGGGTGGGACAAGGACAAGAACGGAGGTGGCCAGAGCACATCTGGATCCAGCTGCATTGCACATCCTCGGGACCTTGTGCAACAAGGTGCACAGCTTCGCAACTGCACCGGTCAATGTTAGCAGCCAAACAGACCTAGCCACAAAGAGGTAGCATAAAAAACCCATGCCCAGAAAAAAAAAAAACCAGCCCAGAACTCTGAATTTGGTGGCAGATATGACCAAGCAGAGAAACAGAAGGGAACACCACTGAAGAAGAGTTAATGCTGCCATTAAATCATATTCATGTTAATATAGTCATCTCTTCCTTTGGAAATTGTTTGAAACGAAATTGTTTGAAACTTCTATTAGCTTGGCATTCCTTTAAGGAGTCCTCTGTCAGTCCCTGGCCCTTGAAGAGGCTAAATATCTGCACTTTCAGCTCTCCATGGAGTTCTAGAAAGCTCTGGGATGGTTTATGGTTTTCCATTAGCCAAGGGTCTAATAGAGTCCTGAGATCCGTTAAGTGGGAAATTCTTCTCATGGAAAGCAATATACCGTAATTCTTTGCTAAAATCTGAGCCCACACAAGAAATTTGAGCTTGTGGTAAAGACCAGGGTGCAGGAAGTTTGTGCAGGAAATCACTTCATAGTGTTTGTTATTGGACTATTTATCCATGACTTTTTAAACAACAGACGTGATGGACTTGATTCGCTCTTGAACCAAATGGGGCAGATGCTCATTAGATGACTGGCCCTGTGGATGGGAGCTTTAAATCATGTCCTGGTACTGCAAATGCCTCGTTAGTGATTTGGAGACTGCTCATGGGCTAAGGAGAATGGTAACACCCTTCTCTACTCTGGTGACAGCATTTTTCCAGATCAGCTGTACTCATTTAGGSAGTCAGCAAGGGCTGTGAACCTTGCACCGCTCTGACCTCTCCCCGGCTCAGGCAGACTTTCTGCCGCGGTAGTGCCACAAACAGCAGATGTGAATCAAACCTATTGTTCTTTCCTGGCCATGCTAACTTGACTTACTCTTATGACTGAATTGTTCCTACAGTGTATGAAAATCCACAGTGAAAAATATAAAATAAGATAAATATAGCAAGTGAAAATACTCTATACTATGTGAAAGCTCAGAGAATCAATGGCTGCTTTTGCTGTTGTCAGTTCCAGCTGACAACATCAACGCTTAYTCCCACAATCTTTCTTTTCTTATTTTCATTAGTTCAAATGTACGTTTTAGCATGAAGAAGATTAGAGATAAATATCATTATGTTTGGTAGCATTTACAACAACTTGGAAGTTTAAAGGTCTCYGTGTTTCCTTCAAAGCATCATCCAGTATCATGGGTTTTCAGATACTTCAMTATTCAGTAACTACCGCATGAAAACAATGTGTGGTTTAATTGGAGAACTTTTAGAGAGAGGAAAGTAGGGAGAATTAGCATATGTCATGCAGAAGTTTGTCTGCTGTTAAGCCTTACYGTCTCTCTGGCAGCACTGGAAAGTCAACTGATTTCAAAGGTCTGACCCTCCCCAGGGCAGTGTGCCCAGCCCCCCTGGAGAGGAGGAAATACCTGGCATTGCTCTGGAGTAATTCCTGCTGCTTCATGTTCACAGCAGCGCTGATGGCTTTGGGGACAGGGGGAGCAAATCCCTCTGCAGCTACTGCAGCAGTTATGCTAGCGGAGAGGCGTTTGGAATGACTGAAAGGAATCAAAACTGGGCAAGAGACTAACTCCTACGGTAGGCTTATGGCACCGTGCTTATGTAGCCCAGATTTCAGAGCAGCGCAAATACTGGATTTACTTGGCTCACCAAAGCAAAGTGTGGGCAAGAATTGACTGATGAGGAGGAGCTGCAAAACCTGCCTCAGACTGGCATCTGGTCTTTGACCTCAAATAGTTTTATAGTCCTTTGTCACAGGTTACAACCCTTGAGCAACTTGAGGATTGTGGTTTATCCAGGGAAGACTTGAAAATTAAAGAAGGGAGGACCTCATGACAGTTTTCATGCTAAGGAGATATTTTCTTTCCCCTTGTGCCATTGTTCCTCTTGTTTTCAAAGTCTCAACACAAATCTAAGAGCTCTGCATGAAAGGTACAGTAGTCTGGGTATAATTACCACAGCTGCCACAGATGGCTCATTTTAACAAGAGACCCTAGGTAAACCTAGTTGTTTAGCCTGCAGCATAAACAAAAAAATATTCTACTTAAACAAGTGGATCTGGGTCTGCGAAGGTGAAGCTCAAATCTGCCTTGCTAAATTCTGTCATTAAAGAAGTGCAAAAGACATTGATGGGACATGGGTCAGTTCAAAGCTCAGTTTTAATGTGTACCTGGGTAGCCTCCGAGGAGGAGGAGGTCTGGGTGTTGGGATGCACTTTGCCCTTCAGCTGGGGTCCCCTGAGCACTGCCTGTGAAGTGCAAAGCATCCTCCATTCCCCGGGAAGGGAAAGGAAGGGAAATTTTAAAACTTCTGAAATTTTCCAATGACATCTACTTAGCCCCTCTAACAAATCTCATTTCAGGACAAATAATCCAAAGATTACATTCTGTTGTACACTACTGGTTGCACACTGTCAGGATCGAGGTTTGTACGTTYTGTGGATGAAGAACTAGAAAGACTCCTCCTGCCTGGGAAACAAGCAGTACTCCAAATAAGGTCAAAGAAGATGGGGGTGCAGGAGACTCGATAGAGAGGACATTAACACCTAAAACCGCTTTTCTTGTGGGATAAAATAAGAAAAAAGAAATGATTTTTAGCTTTTTATCTGTTCATGTTTGTGAGCTGGAGCTCCAAATCAATACACATATTCTTTCTGAATGCTCACAAATTGGTATCTGCAGGAGACCTTTATTCCTCCCAGCCCTGTATCTCCACCTGCATCAGTAAACTCTCCTCACAGAGGTCCTGCTGGCACCAGCTCATTAGCACGGAGCTACTAATTTTCTTTTCCCAGACTCCTCTGCTTCTTCCTCTGCCTGATGATAATGTTGTTAACCTTTCAGTCATTTAGACCAATGTTGTARTGGGCATTTCTGTTTTCTCCTCCAGAAACTGTTGCCGGTACCTACGTGGCATTTCCTAGGTACCCCACTCAGCTAAACCCATGCTAYTGACCATCACAACCTCTCCCCTCTGTCCTTCACTGCTGCAGCCGCTCTCCTGTCAGTCCTCCCCAGTACTGCTGCCACAACTGTCCGCTCCAGCTCCATGCTTCAGTCACTTTACTTGCTGCTTTGATTTTGTTATGGACTATTAAAATACATTTCCTGAACGATCTACAAATGTGGAGATAGACATTTCTGGTCTTAACACCAAGGTCCATCACCTCCTCCACACATCTCACTTTTCCCACAGGACTGCAAATCCCAACTTGGCAGGCTCCATCCCTCTGCCCATTTGTTCCACAAGCACCTTTTCCACACAGCCCCTCCCATGGAGGAGATAGCCCCATGCCATRTCCTCCTCTAGATCCCATCTTATGACACATGTCCGTTATACCACCAGTGTTAAACAACCTCACCCTAACACCTCTGTAGGGAGTCTACTGACTAATGGATGTGTCTCCTTTTTTTTCAAAAAGAAATGACAGACAGTCTACAAAGATTTTGTTGTGCGTAAGATGAGAAGTAAGAGGTTTGTTATAGCAAGAAACATGCAGGTTCATGTTAATGGTACGGGAAGAGTACAGCCTAAAAAGCAGCTGTCCAGAAGGCTGTAAAATCTCCATCAGTGGAGATCATTAGGAACAAGTTACAGAAATGTCTATTAGAGATTAAATAGTTAGAAATGAACCTGCCTTAGGACAGAAGAGTGTACGGGATAACATCACCGATCCCTTCCAATCCCATGATTTTACCATGTCTTTCAAATCTATGTGATGGTGTGTGCGTTTAYCTATCACTCTCTTTTTCTTCCTACTTTTCCTCTAGTGTGCTTTTTACCATTTTCTGTTCTCTGGTTCTCTTTCAATAACCTTACTACTTATTTCACCCAGCCCAAGAGGGGCCTTGGTCCCTCTTGGGACTTCTGGGCATTACTGTAACAGAACCACAAAGATGTAATAACATTAAACTTTTGATTCATTCCCTGTCCTAAGCTGTTGTGCTAATGCTGCTGTGTGCCAATGAAGCGGCTGCATTTTTTTTCCTTGGTGAAGGGATTCCTGCATATACAAATTTTGGAAAGCATTTGGGCAGTCCTTTGGGAAGAACAGCACTTAATAAATGTAAATTATTGTTATTATTTCACCAACAGGAGTTGCAGAATCTTCAACTGGTCTCTCTGTTTTAAGAAAATATCCAAGTGGGAAATTAGTGGGATGTGGTCACACTGGGCCATGTGAAAATTAAATTCTAGCAAAATGAACTGAAATGAGATTGATCATTATATGCTAAGGCACCACAGCCCTGCCATACTGTAGCTGTCAGCAGTAAGACAGGAGAACTCTCTCTGACTTCAGCTACTCCTGTAAACAGTAAAGGCAACAAAAAGCTCATTCAGCCTGATTCACTGGAGACCTCTTGAGAAATCAGAAAGGCGGTCGGCTACAATCTGAGTCATTTCTTTGTGTCTTTCTTTATACAACTGTTTTCTGAACTCTGCATAGCTGACCCTGCCGTAACATCCAAGGCTGGAGTCTGGTCTTCTCCTTATGCAGAACTGCATGAGCTGCAAGAAGAGTTTATTTTTAGGAGTCCCTTCTTCTCTGGTGGTTTTAGATATTCTCAGAGATCTGGGCTTCCTTGTGTGTGGTACTCCTGCAAGGAGCTTGGCCCTGGCGTTGGAAGAAGCCCTGGGCACGGCTTCCCCCTCTCTGGGCAAACCACCGCTCAACCTGGGGACTGGTGGGCAAGTGGGAGGGTCATATACAGGGCCTGCCACTGGGTCCTGCACTGCCAGGGCTGTTTGGGGTGGGGAACTGAGCGTGGAGTGAGCGTCAGACCTTGTTGTGCTCCCAGGGCAATAAAGATGTCATAGACTGGTTGGGGAGATGGGGAATGGGGTGAGCTCAGGAGGGCTGCRCAGGGTCAGCTGTCGGACTGAAGCCCCTCTGTAACACCTAGATAGAAAGTATGCAAAAATGTACCCAGCCTTCTCAACAGGCACTGCCACGGGGTGGGGGGTAGGAGTGTATGAGTCGCCTTCCCAGCCATGCAGACGATGGGGGAGGATGGCTACCCCCGGACACGGAGCTCCGTCACGGCACTGAGAGCTGCCCTGTATGCAGCCGTACCGTGCACCTCTGCACAGCACCCAGCACACCTCCACCTGTCTTGGGCTGGCTGCTCTGGCATCTTACAAAAATCCAGCAAAAAGGTTGTGAGAGAAACAGAAAGGAGGAATGGGTTAAGCTGGTGTGCCAACAGGCCTCTTATCTGAGAAGGCTTTTCCTTTTTCTTTCTTTTTCTGTTCCTGTCTTTTATTCACAAAAACCCACAATGTGTAATATGTATATACRTGTATATGGAAATACTAGATTTGGATATGAAAATATGGGCTGCAGGAGCCTGTGGACAATGCTCCCTTTTTAGTTGTTATAAAAATGAAAATAATTGTGAAAGCAGAGAGAAATCTGCAGCTGCTCCAGGCTATTCATACCATAAGAGATCCCATCAGGCCTTCTTTATTGTTGCAGTTTTGGCAAATTATTTTCTTATCACACACAACCTATTCACTTCTGTTCCTGGATAAGCACTTAGGCTCATAAAGCAGTGGGTCAGCAACAGTTTAGCATAGAGCACATGGAACTGCTGACCTTGGGGACTACTGGTGCCTGCCCCTCCAAAAAGCAGCAACTGGAGTCAATAAAAAACTGGCCAGGCCAGGCCATTAGTGAGCCCGGCTCGGTCACTGCTCACATGGCTTACTCGGTGGCTGTGTAGCCTCCTCCTCCTCCTGCCACCGTGTCTCACCTTTTGAAATGCAATCATCGCTCCTTCCCCAGGAAAGTGGGATGTATAGCTGGCTGCCTCCCTAAAGAGATACATTTTCCTAGGGGAGGCAAAAGTACCTATCTGTGCGCATATACGCCTATATCCATCACGTGCATGATTGCGCCCAAAGAATGTGCGATATAGATTAGATCAGCAGCAGTGCTGCACTGTCTCCAGGCCAGGCAATGAGTTTATTGTGCCCAACACACATGTGCACTGGACAAATGCTCTGGCATCTTCAGCGTGGGCAGAGAGCATGCTGCTCCTATTATACTAGCCCATTAGGGAAGCAATTTGAAGAAAAATATTTAGCAATTTGGAAGGAAGCAAGGTTCCAGAATGGCTTGTTTCTGTGTGACAGCCTGCCATGTACAGATGAAAGGGAAGGCTTATAACAAATTTTCATTACCCGCAAATAAAAAAAAAAGCAACAGCAGGCAGAGCAAGTGCTTTCAGACTGAGAGGTGTGGCCAGAAATCCCCCCAGGAGACCACAAAGGAGCCTCAGCAAAATAAATCAATCAATCTATCAATCACTTACACTTGCATAGCGCCCTTTATGAAAATGGCAATCAGTGCCTGACAGCCTGTCAGACTTTGGCCTTCAAGTCTTTGCCTCAAAACTAGTCATTAAGTTCACCAAAATACAAGCTACAGCTCCCTGCTCTCGCTCGGCGTCCTTGCTCACCTTCCCTAAGCGGCYGCGATTTCTCCATAGAAAACATTCTTTGCTCTGAGCAACTGTGACCAGGGTAGGTGATACCGTGCAGCAGAGGACAGTCTGTAAACAACACAGGCACTTCAGATTTGCTTTGTTCCCATTCTCTGCTGCAAATTTGGATCCAGCATTAGCATCTCATCCTCCAAGGAGTGGTGCCATTGGAAGCGGAGGGCATCGCTCTGGTACACACAGTGTCTTACACTGCTTGCTTTTGCTCAGGAATTTCTCTCCAAAGCAGAGTTCAGGGAGCAAATAAAATATCTCYGTGGAAAGAGGTGACCACTAAGACAACATTGCTCTTTGCAGTCATATGGAAATCTGACTGCTGTGCCTACAGATGAAGGTAGTCCTCTAGATATAGCTTGTAGGTATGTCAGTCATTTAGCTCTCTTGTGCTGAAGTGTGGTACAAAACATTCATCTGCTAGTCTACAGTTCCACACCCCCCCAACAAAAGCTAACTGAAGTCTCTTGGCTAAATCCCCACACAAATAAAACTCTCCAAGTGAAGAGTTTTGTTTTTAGAAGGTGCACAAGAACTTTAGGCTGAGTCATCCTTAAGCTTTAGCTTCACTGATCAAAAGAGGATTCAGGTACAGACTGGTTTAGAAAGTCCCCAACCTAGGAACTTGAGTTTTTTGTGCTGTATAGCCTTTCACAGCTGTTTCTTCTGTGAGTTTATCCTATTATGTCTGGGACCTATGTATACTTTTGGCCTCAAGATTCTATGACTCCAAGTTTCTTCCTTTTGTTTACTTTTTGCTTGCTGCCCAATATTTTCATCTGATGACCCCTTTTTCTTTCATTTTGAGAAGTAATGAATAGTAACCTCCATTTCCTGCATTTGCCTTCTCTGTGCTTTTATAGACTCTGCCTTATCCCTCCTTGATCATCTCTTTTTCAGGCTAAAAATTCCAGATCTATTTAAYCTTTCTCATGTTCAGGAGCTGCTCCACAGCTTTGATCACCTTTTTTACCCTCTTTTGTAAGTTTTATGGTTTGACAACATATCTTTTGAGATAGAAGGACAGAAAAGCATATGCATTTGTATGATGATGTTTACATTTGTTCTCCATTCATATCCCAGTAATGCCTAAAATTCAATTTTTTTCATTTTTAACCACAGCTAAATGTTTTGAGTTAACATTTTCATAAAGCAAATCACACTGACTTCTAAGACATCTTTTTGAAGTACCAACAGCTGATTTTGGTCCCAATATCTTGCTTGTATACTTAGGGTATTTTTTCTATATATACGTTACTTTGCATTTATTAGCATTGAATTTCACCTGCTATTTTATTACCTAATTGCTCCATGCTCAGTGTCATGAAGCTCTTCCATATCTCATGGTAGTCAAGTTTGGGTTTTACTATTGAATGTAATATTGCATCATCGGTAAATGGCATCATGTCCATTTTCATTCTCTGTTTTATGAATATGATGCAATACAGGGTCTCAGCAGCATATCCTTGGGACTCCACCCAGTGACACCTGTAAGGTGAACCAACATGGTAGCTTGAATTCTCATTTAGATATAAGTGGCAGACAGCCCTTATTAAGTGTTGAATTTATATTCTACTTGGTTATATGCAACTGTTTTGTGGTCCTATGAAGAGAGACCTGTTACACTAGTGCCCACGCCCGGGAGTGCAGAGTCCTGTCCTCTCTTGTGGGTGATGCCTGAGATGCTGACGTGGGCAAAATGCTACAGCTTTACAATAAGCCTAAAACTGGGGAAGCATGAGAAGATTGGCTCTTCATTTATAAAGTTAGAACTTACTAATGACCTTCAGTAATACTTCCAAAATGTCCTTACAAGAAACATACAGACAGCCATGAACATCAGCCAGAGCTTTTTTTTTGGTCCAGTTCTACACATTCGCTCAGTGTTTTATGCAATTGGGTTTCCACTAGTGCACAGAAATGCTTCCACTTTTCTAGCCCCTTTCTCAAAAAGGAACGCCGGTAAGGCTCACAGGTGGGGATAATACGTAATGTGAGCAGCCTGAGGCAGAATTAGGGTCCCCATGATAAGCTTTTCCGTTTAACACCTTCATTCACTTTCACTCTCTGGAGATTTTTGAAACCTCCATTAATGACTGAAAATTCCATTGAGATGGAATTTCTAAAAATCTTTTTTAAGTGAAAAGACAGAAGTYATTACTTTCTAATAGCTATCAATTAAACCTGAATCTTTTTTCCCTTCCACTTACATAATGTTTTCTGATTATGTGAATTCCTGTTTCTTTGCTTGCCTCTTTTGGCCAGTGGGTTTTGGCTTCCTTTTAGRCACTGATAGAAACCAAAATCATGCAAACTTTTAAATAAGAGGAGAACTTAAGGCCATTTATTACAAGTTTTCCTGATATTTCTCACCTTCATTCTTATTTTTCTAACGGGGAGAGCCCTTTCCAAATATTRTTGGGAAAATGTTTATAAAACTAGGGAGATAAAACATTGGACACATATGTTTGAATACTGTGTAAAGAGCCAATTTTCGTGTGTGTGCGTGTGTGTATTTGTGGATAGATAGGTACAATACATAGGCAGCTTGGTAGGTAAATGGACAGACAGATAGATAGATATTCATGAGATCCTTTACTCTGGGTAGTGGAAACTTGCACAAAGCTTGGAGCCAAGAGAGTAAAGAACACAAAATGAAAGAGGAGAGAAATAAGAGAAAACATAGAAAGAAAAAAAAAGGCACAAAATAACTTCAGAGCAAGGGACATAATATTTTTTATTTGTTCTTTACTTCCAACGGCATTTGAAATTGCAGAGTTGCTAGAATTTAATCACCCATGTTCTCAAAATAACTGCAGGTATTTAAAKCTGTGCACCTCCTGCTTTTCAGAGGAAGCTGACCCCTGCTTTTATCAGCTATTAAATAAGCTATTTTTAAAATATTTAGATTGCACTATAAAGTAGCTCTGTTGGATTTCAGACCCTTCATAATGTAGGCATCAACTCTATTCAGCTGTATCTCACTTATATCTAAGCTGTATTTTGCACCGTAGATTCCTGATCCTTGTGGATATAGATGCTGTTACAACATGAATGTCCGTATATATCTATGCATACAAAAGAAACACTTTTTTTAAAACTTGAAAGGCCATATTTTCAAAGCTTTACCTATACTACATCCTCTGTACTTGCAAAAACATCTAAGCATACGTGCAAAAAATGCTGGCCATGCTAAGGAGTGAGCCAATGCCCTTTGTTGTGCTTGCTATGTATATAGTATGTTACTTGATGATGAGGAGAAAAAAAAAGGGGAAAAATCCTTGCCAAGTCTTGGAAAAGCAGCACAGTTGCATTACAGAGAATGTTTCCTCCTGATCYGGGAACTCTACCTCTGTGTGCTGAGGAAAAGGATGCAAGAGCCTGGAAAAGCCTTGTCACTGCCTGTGCTTTGCCACATACTGCTGTTGCATGGGTTCCACCAAACTGAGCATGCATTTTTCTCAACATACATATATATATGCGTGTGTATACATATACATATGCACTTATATAGGTAAAAATACATAAATATCAACTYGAAATATAGACATTTATGTGTACACTCATACATATATACATTCTTATATGTTGTCTGAACTCAACAGACCAACACAGGTACACTCTCATATATGAAGGTCTCTCTTAATACTAGAAGACTAGTTTTAGTATTGACCTTGTGTCTAGGAATCAGTTCCTGCTCCAGAAAACAGAAAGATGCTCCATTCTCAAACAGTGTGCAGCCTAAATGTTGCCAATGTGCTCTAACGAGCTAATTCCAGGTGCCAGTCTATGAAAGGAAAAAATACATTATTAGTGTGATGTACACATTGCTGGGAGATGCTGAGTTTTAAATATGTCCAAGGAGGGGAGAATGCTGCCTATTTTTAACTTCTGTATTCTCTCAATGCCTTGCCCAATTTGACTTACATCTTCCTGAAAAAAATTCATTTTGCTGTAAGACTTCAACAATGCTGAAATTTCATTTTATTGAAGAGTGGAAAGCAGTGGACAAGAGAAAATAGAAGTCTGGTTTCTATTAAAAAGTTCATATGATGCCTAACTGGTGGAGAGACTAGTGTCTTTCCATAGTATGTTTAACACTTAAGGACCAGGAAAATGTCTGTGAATTTTCTTCTTTTTTTTGATTTTTAATTCAATTTTACAGTAATTTTTTTTCCTTAAGAATTCTGGTAGCTGAGTAAAACAGAGAAATCACCTTCTGACAGAAGAAAATGGAAAGTTCTTGCTGGAACCATTGGGGTTTTCTCAAATTTTTTGGAAAAAAGATTAAAAACCTACAAATTCTGTTACCATTTTCAATTGTATCATCCATTCAAATGATGAACTGCACTTCCTACGTCTGTATTTACATCAGATGTTGATATGCCACCTTCCTACACGATTTTTAATTATTTTTTATTATATTTTCAGCCATTTTCTCTGTAATTTTATGTTTTATGTTATACTTTAGCTTCAATGAACTGCCTATTAGCTTGCCGCTCTATATGGAAGCTGATGCATTCTAAAATCTCCTCCGGGTCCTCCATATAGCTCTGTTCCAGTGGTAGTGTTTTTATTTTATTTTTTTAGAATGACTTTTGATTCATTCTGTACATCTAATTTTTCCCACATAACATCAGTAAAAGAAAATACAGGAGGGGGATGGTCTCCTCCAAACAGGGGGTCTCCCTCTTGGCTTTGATTTGCTTGGCAATCAGAGATTTTGTGTACAACCTCTCGCAGCAAAAGGTGAGAAATGCAGAAGCACTGGCTTTTAACAAAAATACAGATGGCAGCAGGAAGTCTTCTCTGCCCAATTACAACGTGATCCCAGTTCATTTTTATGGTTTGATTTTTTTTTATCACATATGTTTCCAAACACAATCCTGATATCCTGTGGGGATGCTTTTGTAAAGAGCCAGAGCTTCTGATTTAAGGAGCTTCAAAAATAGCTCTCTGCCTCTTCTGTCTGGAAAAGAGCAATCATGTAACAACACATTTATTCTCTTTGAAAAATAGAAGGATGTCAAAAGAAAAGTTCACAGTGAAATTAGGCTGATTTGTTTTGTGGTCCTGTGATTTTGGCTTCAGAYGTAGGAGGGAAAAAACAACAGTTTGTTTAATGGGCAAAAATTACTATTAAAATGAATTTTGTGCTCAGAAAATTCCTTTGCCAAATAGGCAGTGTCATCAATTATACAAGACCCCTGGAAAAAAATATAAATAAAAAAGGCAAACTAGATATCCATGGATGGATTTTTTTTCCCTGTAGTCAGCATACAACTCAGCCCTCGTGTTCAGAGAGGGAAAACCTCATTAATTTTGATATAAATGATCAGCAGTTCCCACAGATTTCCTCTCTGTTGTGACGGATGCTAACTGGGAGTCTTCTAATATCGCCCTCGCCTAGTGAGAACAGCTCCCGCTGATGCCTGTTGGGAGGAGCTGCCATTTGGGACCTGGTGAGAAGTCATCAAGGCATTCCTAGGTTTGATTTTTTTTCAGGCAGGACCACCCAGAAAAGCACTGCCCAGGGTACCAGCAGAATTCACTCTGCAAATTTTGTACAGCTTCCTCCCACAGCATCATCTCAATAATTTCATCCTGCATATCTGCATTAATGAGTTCCCTCTCTATGAAACTCACAGAGTAAATTATCCAGATGGTAAAAGAGAAAGGCATGGCCATCCTCCTCCTCAGCGTGTTAAGTCAGCCCAACATGCATATAATGATGCTAACACAGGTGGGAGGTGGACAACCAGACGATGCGGTGGCTCATCCTCAGCATTTCCACTCGTGTGGCAAGTATGATTGTATATCCCCTGGAGACTTATTTCAGGCACACAGGGTGCACTATGTAGCGCTTAATGATAGACAACTTTCTCCTAATGATGTGGCTTACACCAATTTGTGTTTCTCCAGCAACGTTTCCCTTTTAAGCAGGTTGGACTCCTCTGTCCCTAGGTAGCATGCCATTCCCTCTCTCCCTCTCTCATGCACACAATGTCTCAAACCATCCCATTAGAAACAAAATACAAATCAAACCAAAAATGAAAACCAATTTGAAGGTCCTGTCTATTGAAACCGAGACCTAGCCCAGAATGCACAGTGACCACTATGTCCCAGTGTCCAAAGCGAAGCACCCTATGTTCTCAGTGCAGGAGGGGACAGGCAGTCCTTGTGGGACCGTCAGTGCTCTGTAACCTCTAAAATGGGGTCAAAAGTCAGGAAATCTGAGTTCTGATACTTGCTCCACAAATATACTTCCTCCATGATTTTGGAAAGTCATCAACAATGTCACCTCATGCCTAGCAGCAGCAGCGTCAAAACTCCTACTTGCTTTAGGATCGAGCTTATAATTTCTGCAGGTTTCATCCAGCCTGTCTGTGCAATGGAGATCATAACACCGTAGGTAGTGTTGTCATTACTCTTGTTTCCTGGAAGCCCATCTCCATTTGAGATTCTCCAACAGAGACCGATAGAAAAATGCCAACTATTAATAGTGATTTTTGATGGCGCTGAAGACTTCAAAAAATGTAAAAACAAACCGAAAAGTCCACTCCCAAGAGCTCCCCATTGTTCCTTCCCTCCAGCCTACTGATTTCTTTACATGGTATGTCCAAGAAAAGCACCATGAATATCTCCATAAATAATCAATGACTCATAATGTAAATAGTTCCAGGATATAGGAAAAAGCCATACAGAGCATAATCATTTACAGTGAAGAGTTAGCGCATTTGTTAATGGTATACTGCATTCTTAAGTAGTACAACTAGCAAGAAATTTAGCAACCAAGCTTAATAGAAAATACCAATTCCTTGAAACAGTTCTTCATGAAAAAAACAAAGAACCTCTGAAATGTCACCTCAAAACATGGATAATTATGCCAAGAGCCATAAAAAAGCACGTAGCTGGGCAATGGTAAGCAGCTAGAGCAGCTGTACCAAATTTTGGGAAAAGAAAACCACTATCTGGGAAATGAGAAGGGATGAAAAATATTCCAGTATTTCAACCAGAAATTGAATGGTGTAGTATTGGCTGACATGTTTATATATGCTGCAGTCCCCCCTTCAGTCACGAGGTGGTGTGTGAGGAGCTTGTGTAGGAAACGTTATGAGTTGTTGCTCTTAGGAAACGCAGAAGAAAGACAGAAAGGCTCTGCTGCAAAGAAGTGCTAGAGCTAATGCACTGAAAACTGTCATTGTTTTGAAACACGCTTACTCAGACAGCACAGTAAACAAATTCATTTATTCATATATGAAGGGAGGATGGAAGCTTCAGTGCTTCGGATGTGCCTCATATATAAAAGGCCCATTGATTTTCTATTACCTAAAGAAAGAAGGGGGAACAGGGAAAGTATGGCTCTGCGCAGTCAAGATTTGCACTTCTTTTTGTTCTTCTCATTGTTATGCTATTAAATATAATATATGGCAATACATAAGAAGAACAGAAGAATCTTTTCTGCAGCTCCATCTTACATTGTTCATATTCCATAAAGCAGCTGTTGGCTCTGTTGGCTCTGGAGCTCAGCTCCAAAAATTGAGAGGAGACCTTCGTGAGGAAGGGAACATTTCTGCCTGGACAACTGATCATGCACCCTCTCCCTTGAACACACAAGCAATAGTGTCATGTTCCCTGACCGCTATTTGAGAATGCAAACTAAAAGAGGATGTTCCCAATAACAATCAGAGAAGTAAAACCAGGGCAAATAGTCACCATCTTCCAGGGCATCATGTGTAACACATCAAAGTAACTTCAAAATAATGTGAAAACATTCGGTTTGTTTTCATGGTGGATATACCATTGTCTCTCATGTGATTTAATGAAGTAATAATCCTGCCTCTTGCTGGGAAGGTGGTTTCCTGCTTGCATGTGAGCCCCGTCCTTTTTTCTCTCCATTACCTGGTGCAAGATTCCAATATGCAGTCATCTCCTCTGGGAGGTCAGCATAATCCAAACAGGAGAAGCAGTGATCTTGGTAATATGTAGCATATAAGTCACTGCCAGAACAGCAATATATGTCAGGAATGCATGATATGTTATAAAAAGCCCTGTTTGATATTTTTATGATTTTTAGAAGTACACATGCCACACTGTGTTGCCRAACTTGCTGGAGGGAGGTGAATAAGTTCTAAGTTAAAAGACCTCCGCAAAACCACTCTGTACCTTCTATACACTCTCTTGCTTAGTGTTTGTTGCATAGTAAAATACTTACCTTTTGCCTTTCTGATTTGGGCACCACTCCAGCTCCTGCTAAAATCCACRGAAAATTTCAGATTGCAGGATCAAGCTCACAAACTCTTAATTTTGTTAGCTGGTACAAAGTCGTTATACATCACTTCAGCTAAACTTTCACAGATGTTGGAAACCAGAGTTCCTCTGTACCAAGGCAATGCACTGTAATGCCTAACACTGGCGCCGATTTCACCTTTATCTTTATGTCTGTGATGAAATTGTGTGTGTGCTGTTAATCTGTATACGGCTAAAGATGAAATACGAAACCCCTCTTTCAGCTGCTGGAGTAACTGAAAATCTCCCACTAAACTAAAGTCCCTTATAGGTTAGAATTACAATACATGAATACACTTAGCACCGATACAGACCTTTTTATTTTCAAAGAGCCTTAGAAACATTAACTGGCCTTTCCAGGCTCCGCAGTGAACTAGGTCAGTATCATTATTCCTGTTTTACACAGGGAGAAAGTGGAACAGAGAACCATGCCACTGGCCTGCATTGCCCTTTCCCAGAGAAATATGCAGGCACGGACGGATTCAGCAGAGCACCTGCGTGCATACGTATTGCTTCTCTKCATCTCTCCTCAGGAACTCTACCACTGTGGTTTCAGAGAAAGAAAATTTCCTCTTTACATCTGAGCAGGGTGAAGAGATGATGGTGTGAGCAGAGAGGCAGCCAGAGCCTGGCCAGGGTCTGCGTGAGAGCCCTGGGAGGGGGTGAGCTAGTGCAACAAATAAAGGTGTGACGATAGCGGGAGCAGACATGGACATTTTAGCTTCCCTGTGGCCAGCGTGTGCAACAACAACAGGAATGTTACGGGGGCACAAATGCTAGTGAAGGACTCGCTGCCTGGGACACTGGCCATTGGCATTGTTTCTTCTTACCCACTAGTGCACTGCTCACATCTCCATGCTGCTCTGCAGACGTGCCGCGCAGCTGAGCTGGGACAAAGCTCAGACACGCACCGATCAGCTTGTTTGCCCTCAGCTGGCAAAAGGAAACTCACCCCAAAATCATCCAGTTCTCTGCACTTTGCTAGGGCTTGGCACAACTAATTTTAAATGATCCAGCCATTGCCGCTTACTTAGATCATGGGAAGTTTCCCTAAATCCTCATGGATCTACCTGGTGGGAGGTTCTCTGTGCTCAGCTTTTTACCATTTTCTGGAGGTGCTTTTCAAATTTTGTTCCACTGCTTTAGCTCTCCTTACCCACACCCCTCCCTGCACACAGGTACCCACAAACCATTTCCTCGTCTTATTTAACATAGCTGTAGAAGTGGTTATGTGGTCCTTCCCCTTCATCATCTATCTGTAGCATATCCGTACCTGAATGCTTGGTACAGGTTTTATGTATCTGCACCAAACAACCCACTGCAAAAAAGCACGAGTGGAACAAAGAAACCACACCACTATCCTGCAAGGGTCTGTCCCTGTCTCAAATCCTTGACGCCACAGAACCAGGGTGAGGCTTCAATGTAATCCATATCCCATATCCTGGAGTGGCCCTCTGCAGTGTGTGTTGTGGGATTTTTCCTGCTGCTGTTGTGAGACAGTGCCTGGCAGGTGGTGCTGTTCTTCTCCAACGTCTTTTCTGGCAGTGGACAGCCATGGTCCAGCTCACCCATACAGCATCGGGCAGTGATTAATGTTGAGCAGTGTTGCACATCCAAAGTGAGCAAAAGCAGAAGCCAGACTTCAGCATATTAAAAATTATTTTCTGCAAGGCTGTGCAGAGCTCACTTCAGAGCTTAGTGACAGAAAATCTCCCAGGGAGCTCTTACCCGCAAGAGCACTGACTGAGCTAACAAGCTGGGGGATGAAATGCTGTGGTTATTGTAAGGAAGTTGCATGCTGCTATGCAGAAGTTGCTGTTGTACTGGATCGTAAGGTTGGCCGTGACAAAGGGACTCGGGGCTCCTAGGCTGTGCTGATGCCACTGAGGACCACATATGTTTGTTCTCTGTCCTGTTGTGTCATGATTCATGAACAATTGATCTTGCAATGAGTGCTTTGCTGTGATGCTTCAAAGGCCTTATAGATCATCGTGATTCCCGCCATTATGTATGGTATCTTTCTAGCAGTATAGGAAGGCTGGTAATATTGGCACCTGTAGGAGCTCTGGGCTGTTTTGCTCCAGTGACCGCTATGGAAATCTTTACTCCAACCATTTTGGGAGACCCTCTCCCCCTTTCCTCTCTGCTACTCCAGTTTACAGACTGTATTAGTGGGACAGGAGACCAGAAATGTTTCCTAGAAGTTGCAGATTACATTTGTAGGATGACGGTGAAACATGCATTTGGGAAGCTGACAGATAGAGGAGGGAGGTGAGCATCACACCTGGAGGCTGATGAGTGCTATCAGCCTCCTGATACTGCATGCCCAGTTTCTCACGACCTTTGTGAGGCCAGGGAAGGGAACCTGGAGCACAYCTGCTAGGAGTGGTTTGCTGAACTGGAGAACATTTTACATGGCCAAGGAGGAGTCCTCGATGAAGGGTTACAGTTAGGCATAATCAGAGAGACAGGGTTGCATTGTGTTCCCCCCTTGCATTTTATGTTGCTTCTGAAGACAGCATGTGCTTTTATGTAAGGCTTCATACAGGATTACTGCACATCTCTAATTCGTGTGAATGTGCAGCATAGCGGTGCACAGATTTTATCAAGATTCATATGTCCATTTTATTATATTTTTTGTGAGGATTTTTACTGTACTGCGTAGCTGGATTTTATTACCTTCAGTGTGTGTATTTTACGGCAGTGATGCCAAGCATTTCAATGAATTGTGCAAGACTCAGACCCATGAATGCAAAGACATCCTCAATGATTTTTTCATAAATAACAATAAATACACTAAATTGAACATTGTGGACAATCATTGTCTTTTACTGAGTGCACATACTACTATGCAAAATTAWTAGTTATTAAAAAAACCTGCAATTAGACAGACAGTTGTGCACAAGCTGTCTTTGTTTCCAGGGCTTAGGTGCAGCTGCAGTATGGCTATTTATCTGTCCATTATCAACATCTTTGACACAACGGTCATTTTCTCATGCTTGTCTTCTTTTTTCATTAGGTTGGTGTTATGGGGGAGGGAAAGGGAGGAAAACTAAAAAACATACTGAAAGAATGAGAAAAACTAATATTTTCCAAATTATTTTCCCCAAGCAGCATAATGATGCTTTCATCCTTGTTCTGGAGTTTCATTCCCACAGGTCCACCACCCTTGTATGAGCTTGGGGCAGCTTTAAGTGCTCTGGGCTTCTGTGACGCTGCCCTCCCCAGTAGCATCACAGTTTCCACTGTTTTCCTCCCTGTGCCAGCACTAGCCCTCATGGTCACGACACAGTGTGCCCAGGCAGAAAGCCTGCAGACCTGGCTGAAAGCCAGTCACAGGTTTCTGGTGGGATGAGGAATGGGTAAGATGTTTCCACAGCCTGTTCGTGTGGGATCTCCAGGCTTGTGGGGCAGGACAGTGGTCACATTTAGGGATTGCTGGGGCAGTCTAGTGAGAGGATGAGTAAGTGCCTATGAATTGTGGTTGTTGCTGCTCACCAAAACATGCTTTACCGAGAGCTGGTAGGACTGTAGAAACACTTGCCACAAAGTTGCGTTCTTGGGGTGATCTCTGAGCCAAAGTAAAGCACCATTTTTGTCTGAAACTCCTTACTGCAATTCAATGATCTGCAAAGCAAAGAGCTCTGTGATGGGATCCTGGAGCAGTGTGGGAAAGCTTTAACATATTTTTTGTTTTTTAACTTTGAGTCCTTATGGAGTGTGAGCCAGGTGATTTACCTTGTGGTTGACTCCTGATGGGGGGTGTTAATGGCACAACACGCCAGATATGCGATTCCAGGGTCTTTTCTGTTTCTGGCCCACCAATAAAAGTGTCACCAGGCTGAAACCATCTCCTTGTTAAGCCATTTGGCACTTCTGTCTTGGGCGGAGGTAGACCTTGGCCAGCTGGCAGGAAAAGCAGCTGTAAGCAGCTCAGGAGGGACAACACAAGGGGACTGAGTGGGATGCACAACCACACAGCCCATTGGGGCATGCTGGGCTGTTTAGAGAAGAAGAAAGGGCACAGAAATTTGGAAACTGAATGCCATTTTGACCAACATATCAGCAAGGGTCTCAAAAGGTAAAAAGAAGATTGACCAAAATAACATTCCCACGGTGCTACCTAAATTACCTTATTTCTCAGTCCCCTGTATGGCTCTATTGTAATGCATCATATAATGCTTAGTAGGTGTGATCCCCTCTGTGGTCTCTGTCTCCAGCTAGGGTTTGATGTAGGACTTTCAGCTCCACCTGGCTCATTTGACTGAGAAGATTTTGTATTTCAGGGAATCCACAAAAGAGAGTGAGTGACTCTCTTTCTTATTTAAAAAAAAAAAAAAATCAACTCCATGTTGTCTACAAAACCTGCCAACTTCACCAGAGATCCTACTGTCCTTGGTTTTACAGTGCAGCCAGTTCTGCCACTAACATGGGTCCCTGTTCTGTCCTTTTTTCTAGCCTCCCTGTGATGGGACACAATTTGCAGATGGGACTTCAGGTGGGTCTACACACATTGCTCTCCCTAGAGATCAACAGTCCTGAGCAAAGGACCTTACTGAAGCAGAGGGCAAGACAGCTCCGTAAACTTTTGACCCAGGGATGCAGCCACCTCTTTTTGTTGCAGGTGAATTCATCCCACTCCCTTCTAAAGTGAGTTTAACGACACATATGAAATTGCCAAGGAATAAGTGAAGTAGGAAACAAGGCACCCTGGCATGAAAGAATTTGAATGAGGTCAAAATGCATTTCAGTTGCATGAGGCCCTGCCAATTAAATATTTTTTGAGCAAGGGGTTTTCCACAGTAGGAACCAAACCTCACTCTCTGCAGGCTGCATTTCAGTACTCCTTCAGCTTCCCAGCCCCTGAACACCCAATAGCTCTTCCTGGAGCTGTGAGAAACTCTTCAGGAGACAGCACTTTCTCAAAGATATCTGCTGGAGGCTGGGTCCCTTCTGCCTCTTGCAAGGATGCACAAAGTAATGGAAAGGAGAATCTCTTCCTGTGGAAGACTTGGCTTCAGTGCAGAGAGGGAGAGGACACGCAACAGGAGCAAACCCGTGTAGCRGGGCTGTGGAGAGAGAGAAGTGCATGCCCTGCCTTTGGACAGGACTATGACTTCAGCCATGCCTCTGCATCCATCTCTGCTTGCTGCACAATGGGCAGAAGCTCAATTCAAGGGAGAGCAGGAACTATCCAGTGTTAACTCACCCAGGCATGTGAATTACTCGAAAGGGTGGGAAGGAGCACAGACCATGGCTCTGCTCTCCTTGGGACTGACTGCCATAGAACAGTGTCGTCCCCCCCAGGCAAGAGGGAAGCATCAGTCGCTTTCCTCAGGGGGAGTGTGGTGCTGTCTCCCTTGGCTATTTAGCCCCAGAGCTGTCTGCCCATAAATTACAGCCCAGCCCAAATCTTCCACAATGTCATCTCTGCCATGGCAGTCTTGCTGGACCACCTCTGTGCAGATATTTCAAAATCCAGGCTCTGAGCCCTTCTCCCACCACAGCCAACCCACATCAGCTCAGGCACTGGCGAGGCAAGAATTAGGCCTTTTTTCCCTCGCACTTTGGAGTCTGTGGGATTCGCTTGTCCAAAGTATTTTTATTTCTGCTCCACCCTGCTATTTTTCTAGAGGTTGGGTTTTTTTTTCTCCTTCGAACCCATCCAGCCTTCTCCTTATTCTGAGCTTTTGTTTTCTCTCTTCACACTCCCACACTCCCAGACCTGCTGAGATACTGACTTTTGCTTTGACAATATGGTTTGCTTTTTATTTAAGACTCTGTGTTATGGGTCAATGCTAGTACACCCAAGATGATAAAGACTCTGTTCTGAGATTACAGCATAGGGCTGCAATGTCCAATTGAGGTTGCACAAAAGGCCATCAAGTTTGTGGTTTTATCTTGTTTTGCACTGGTTAAAGGCCTTTTTTTTTTTTTTCTGTTTTTGCGAAGTTAGCAAAGCTACAAGTTTGACAGGTTTGCTTTTCATGTAAACCGCTCTTCTGCAGCTCCAGTAAGACATTGCAATGCATTAGCTAATGCAATACAAGTTCTTCCAAGAAGTTTGCAGGGGTCAGGTGATTAACCTGTGTATTTTATAGAACATTTAAAGACACTGTGGTCTGAGGCCTCATAAAATCATAAAACTACCACTCAGCTGTGAACCACGGGTTGAAGCACAATGCTGAAATATTGCTGCATTAGAAATGGGAGGAAATAGAGTGAAATTTCCCCTTCTGATCTGCACAGCTGATAAAAGCTCCACAGCACAGCCTCCTACCAAATTTTCCATACAGAGAGCTCACGTTGGGCCGAGTTCAGCATATTTGCAGAAGGCAGAAGTCGTCCTGCTGAGTCCTGCTCCACTTACGCCGCCCAGCTGGAAGAAATCATACCTGCGCTCAGTAGCAAGAGACAAGTCCTTCCAGCCTCTGCACCAGGAAGGATGCAGGGGCTGGAGTTGCCGAGGCACTCACAGGGTCTCCTACCGGCCACGGACGCTGCATGATCCTGAGCTAGCCGAGCCTTTAACCCTCTCATACTGTCACCAGCAACGCCCCACTAAACTTCAGTCTTCTAAACCGTCATCTCCCTTAGGATCTCCATGTATCTTCTTCCATCTGATCAGGAGGTGCGTTTCCACCGCAGTTCACTGGGGCTTTCCCAGCAAGGCTGGGGTTACTTCCAACCCCTTTACAAATGAAGATTAGCTGGTTTTATTTAAGCACAGCTCTGCTTTCCTAAGGAGGAAAATAAAGAAGATGGAAGAGAGACTGCATTGTATGACAAAAAGCAGTTTCCACAAAAGTTCAATTTCCCAGGTAGTTTCTGTCCTCCTTGAGCAGTCCCAGCCAGGCCAGCAGGCAGGTTTCTTAGTTCTTTGCTGTGCGGTGAGTCTCTGTATCACGGCTTTTTCTAGGGAATGCAAGCAAACTCTGCAGAGGTTCCAAGCTGATGGGTATCCACATAGCCAAACTCACTCAATCACCATGTTTTTTTAATCTCTGACCCATCTCAGCATCACAGTTTTTGAGGGCTTTGGGCTTCCAAACATCACCTGTGCCACACAGCTTACCAAATGCGCGGCTGCAACAGCTGCTGGAGGCCAGTGGTGGCAAATGAGGTAATGTGTTGGAAGCTGGGAAGTGCCGATGGCACACAAAGGGCTCCATGGCACCTACTCCCATTAGGAGCGCTGAGGGATGCCGTTGTGGCCAGAGGACAGTTGCCAGAAGTAGGACTGCAAGGCTCATTGCTTTGCAGTCCAGACATATGGTTGCTATCAGGAGTAGGGCGGTGTAAATAATTGTTTCACTCCCTAAACCAGAAGAAAAAAAAATAGGAAGAAAAAAAATTTATCCAGATCTGACTGAAGCAATTTTTTTGCTAGCCAAATGAAAAGCGGAGAAAAGCATAGTATCAGGCTGTAAGAAACATTTTAGTGCCTTTTGGGGAAGATCCAGCAAGACAGATATTTTCCACCTGTAAATAATTCAGGAGAAGAAAAAAGCCATCAGAACTCATTTTTTCCAGCAAGACCATCAAGTCAATTAGGAGAAGCTGGATAGTCTTGTAGCCCAAGAATAAGGAAGAGTAAAATGTCGAGTCAGAAGAGTAACTCCCATCAGCGTTCTGGCATCTTCATGTGTGTTGTGCATCCAAACAGTTTTCCACCATCCCCTTAGCACGGCCAACAGTGACTGTGCTGGGCACAAGTGCAGAAGTCCACCTACAATGAGTAGCTTCCAGGACTGAGTCCTAAATCGTCATTTGAAATTCCTTGGCCCTCTTTTTTCCCCAGTATTGAATGTTTAACCCTTCTGCCATTTCCAGATGTCAGGCTGGATGGTTATATCCTCCCTACGTAAAAGCCCTCCTCTCCCTTCCATCGAGCAGAACCRCTCTGGACCTCACCCCAAAGCCTGTTCTTCCGATCAGCTGAGCCAGCAAGAACAGGGGGCTTCTACACACTCTGGTACCACCTTCCAGCCTCTTCTGGTAAAACTGGATCTAGAGTGACCAGCTCATCCTGGATTCAGAGAAACAAAATAAAATATATTTTATAAACCTTTAATTTTCCTTCTGTAGTATTCTATTACAGCTATTACTACACTGTTGCTGAGTATATCAGAATGATTTTAATAAATTTCATTCGTCATGCAGCTGTCCCCACCACCTGAAAACACACATTTTCTGAAAAAAAAATCAAGATAAAGGAAAAAGATTGGAAGGTGTTTCCATCAGAAAATTTAAATGTATTGGAAGTGCTGCTAGGTGTATTTAAAAAATGCATATATACTGCAAGTAAAAATTTCTTATTTACCGTGGTGACAGATGTACCTAGTATGAGAGATGACCTACACAAAGTATGAAAATACTTGCATTTGATTTTTGCCTGTTGACTGATTTTCTAAAATAAGAGAGCAAAGAACAAAATGTTGAAAAGAAAGCCTTCGTATTATTGACTTGTAAATAAAAAGGATGGTTATATCAACAGAGCTCAGGAATCTCATGTAAATAGATACCCTTTGTAATAATGCAGACACAGAAAAAGTCCAAATTTCTAGAAAGCCTAAAAAAATGAGTACAGAGTCCCTAGATATGTCCATTAAGATGCACTGGAGACAGTACAATACAAAAGGCCAACAGAAATTGAACCCATTACCTGTAGATCTACAGTATATTAGACATATTTCCCTAATATTGCATGCTTTGAAATAAAGTTACTTGATCTGAAGTAGTCAGTGGTCATAGAAAGGATTCTGAAGGAATGAGGTTCAGTTCTAAAAAGCCCATTTTTAAACATTGTTCTAAAAACTATTTCATTGCTCCTTCTACGGAAAAAAAAATCCACACACAGCTTTACGTTCAGGTTCTTGGGCTTTTTTTCAAGTCAGACCTCAGGGGGAAAAATTGTTTTCACTCTTAAAAGATTCCAGGGTTTTTCTGGCCTCATCCACCTCTAACCCAAGGCAGAGAAAAATCGTTATTCCTGCTTTGCTGATTGGGAAATTGGAGAATGGAAAGATCCTGCGTGCAACTCACTTTCCTGCTGAAACTGGTGGAAATCCTTGATTTCCATGGATGACTGAAGTCACTGGCCGGCAGCACAGAGGAAGAAAGAAAAAGAGCCAAACACAGAGTGCTGTTTCTCCGTTTGTTTCTGTAGCCACAAACCCCATTCCTTTTTCTCCATTCTGGTACTATTCCTTTATGTGGTACATAACTGGAGTTTCCTTTGGGGTTTGTTTGTTTTTTCCTTTTTTGAATGTCTTGTCTTTAACCATCAGGAACTCTTGTCCTTTGGGTCGAGTCCTGTACCACTGGACTCAATCACTGTTTTGTCACCGAGGAGAGAAATCTTCGTGGGAGTCAGGCTGAGACCCAAAACCAAATAGATACCAAAGGTTGAAAAAGGAAAGCAAGCAAGAAAGGAAGGGCAAGGGTTAAAACAAATAAAACTGATGTGAGTTGTATTATATGGTGAGTGAATCATATGGATTATGGACCGAGGACTACATAATTAAACATGTAAGGTATCAAGGTAAAGTACCAGAATACATAAAGAGGATAATTTCTTTAGTCAGCAAATGGGCAATAACAGGAAAGAATTTTTGTCTTGGGATAGTGAGCAGTTGTATAAACATATGATGCAAAGGCTTTTTCAAATAGACATAACATTGCCATATGTTCCATCAAAAAACTGCAGAGGGACTTGGGAAAATCAGAATGATTTAAGAGGGACTATACACATCTCTGCCACCACTTGGCTAGCTGAACACAGGCAGCCAAAGGTAAGGAGTGCCGTTAAACAAGGACATGTTAAGAGACCGGAGTGTGCCCCAGAGATTCTTGTACTGAGATAATGAAAGCTCTCGAATGTCACCACAGAACTGCAGCTCTCCTTAAAACATGGCAGAGAGACTGCGCTTTCTCTAGGTGCTGGGAGCTGACATTGCATATGGGATAGCTCTTCCCGATGGACGCAAGAAGCCCATTAAAGTGGCTGGCTATGATTGGAATTATAGTTATTGCAGCAGTTGAGACACACTGAGGTGCAAACTGATTTGCAGAAAGGAGAGATGATGGGTTGAAGGTCCAGGGAACAAATGTACTGCATTTGCTGCAGTTTGACGTATAAGCAAAAACAAAGGAGAGAGCAGAAAGGATACACTTACACTTTTAGTTCCCTTTAGAAGCTTGCATTTTGGCGTAAGGGACACACGCGTGGTCCCCTACTCTCAGGGGCGACACTGCCATATGGTCCTTGAGTGGATTTGCCATGCTCCCACTTAAAACAACGAAGAATTTGCCCCTGGTGTTCCTGTGGGAAGCCCCTCCTTGGAGGGCAGGAACCGAGGACCAAAATGTCAACCACAGCTACAGCGTGATATCGAAAAGGCTCRGTCTGAATCGAGGCCTGGCTTTGGATACTACATCTCAGGCACAAAGCCTCATCTTTACCCACAAACAGCAKACTCCATTATCTAAAATCTGTATCTTCTGATTAATTCTTCTCTAATAGATGTGAGGATGTGGTTTCCTGAATCCTTGGGACTAATTTTATGTTTCAGAGGGACTATTAAAATCAAAAAGATAAAATTCAGGATTTTCTTCATTTCCTGACCATATATTATGCCTGTAAAGACCAGACTAGTTAACAGGTGGCACTGACAGATCATGCTCTGAAGACAGCTGCAAGAAAAACAGTCTGCAGCACTGAACGAAAGTTACCCATTTGGGGAACGGGGTTTTTTTTTCCCTATATTTAAACATTAATTGATTCTTTTATATTCAGAAGCTATTTTCACTTATCCCAGATGCTTAACAGAAAAATAAAAAAGAAATAATGAGGAGTTTTGGTGTAAAAACACATTTCACCATAAAACAGGTTGATTAACTTGCAGACTTTAAAAAATTAATGTCCAATGGAAGGAACTGCTGACTGGTTAAATTAGATCTACTTATTACAGCGCTACAACAGAAACTAAATTAATTTTAAGCTTTGGAATGAAAATTTTATTTTTAATTTTTGTGGGTTGTGGAGTTGGAGGGACTGGATACTTGGGAAATTAATAGTCCTCTATTTATCATAGGCCAGATGCAGTACAGCCAGCCATAATGCAGGTTTTTCTCAGCAGTCTGAAATCTCTTGGCAGTTAAAATAGAAGAGCTGTCAGGAATTCTAGTTCAGCTATAAACATTTTCATGATAGTGCAACCTTACAAATAAGAATTCATCTCAGATGTAAACACTTTTAACCAAGATTACAGAAAAATCTACAAGTCATTCTGAAGTTACAGACAAGATTTATATGTGTTCTTTGAAGAGTAGCTTTGTTTTTCAACTAGAAAGCTGGTCAAGTCATTAACATGTCACCTCCAGCATCTATATGTGGATAAGAAAAAATCTGACCTTTGGAGACTGTTTGCAAACAACAAAGACAAAGAAGGTTTATTCTGGTATAAACTCATGAAAATACCAGACTTCTTCCTTCGTAATTTCTTGACAGATTTTAAGTGAGCAAAAAAGTTTTACCTAGGATACCCATTAAGCAAAGAGTGACGGAAGGTTACATAAAGCTATGACAGATGATTTGACGATAGAGACAGGTTCTATCTTCCGCTTTCACTTAGAGCAGCCCATGGCTACCTCCCTGGGGAAGGTCAGTGAGGGAAGGGAGGGGAAGAGAGGTAGTATGGGGTCTCAACATAAATTCAGTGGGTGAACAAAATACGAAGTGAGTGAACAAAAAAAACCATCTCAAAAGCCCAAACCCACACCAAACAGAGTGAGCAAAAAAGTGGGTGAACATGAAATCCAGGGCCAGACGAGAAGACGCATCTCCAAAACAGCTGCAAAGACCTAAATTATTTCTGATGTCTAATCTTTCTACCTTCTCCCTGGGTTAAGCTAGAGCTTTTGTAGCTTTTAATCTTTTGTCTGAAAGGCATTTCTTTTGTTATGGAGGTGTTATGATGTTTATGAGGATGCAACATTGCAGGGCTGTGTGGGGTGGATGCCACGTGGACTCTGTAGGGGCATAGCCTCAATGACCAAGGAGTCCCTTTGACTCCTGTGCATAACGATCACTCACCTCCACTGACTCTCCAAGCAAACCAGAGCTATTAAATGCTGGGTCTCGAGCCTTTGCTGTGACTGCCTCTGAATCTTCACTAGATTTTTTCCCTTAATTAATATTTTAAGAGGTCCTGCGAGCTCCCGAATGCACAGCCCCAGGAGAGGCAAGAATTCCCTTTCCTCCCCCATCAGACTCTGGAAGGAGGGTACCTATTACACCTGCTCCAAACCCTGTGCATGAACTACCGTCACAGGGAAGGAGATGGGGTTAGATCACTTCTTATACTCATTTAATGCTTACTCTTCTGCTGGCAGCACCAATGGCACCACTGAGTGACAGCTACAGCATGTCATTTAAATACTTGCATGGGGATTAGAATGAGGTCAGGTACTTCCTTCCGTAGTGATCACCTAATATTAACAACTTGCGGTCACTATCTAATCAGGGCAGGATCCAAACCTGTGACTGACAGATTTTTAATTGCTAGTCTCCTAAGTCATACAGTTCTTCTCTCTCACTGGGAGGTGCTGCCTTCAGCTCTTACTATGATGGATAAGGGCAAATCCTACGCTGTTAAAATAAGTCTGTTGATGTAGATATCTGAGGTGTTACTTTGTCTCTTTGATTTTGGGGGATTTTTTTTAAAGTGAGAATGAAGGAAATAAGATTATTGAAAGAATATCTTTTCAACAGAAAAAGAAAAAAGAAATATATCTATGTGTGTATATCTCCTTCTTTGAAATCATACTGTTCTCTCCTACTTTACTGCAAAAATAAAGAACATAAGAATGCAGGAACAGTCTATCATGCCTCACCTCTTTTGCTTTCCAGTTTCTATTTGCTCCTTTATTTTCCATACTTTAAAATCTCATTTAGCATTCTCTTGAGAAGGAGAGCACAAGATTACAATCTAACGATTGTAATGAGAATGGGTTACGTTTGTGCCATTTCCCATTTTCATTACAATCTTTGTGGCAAGAGTAATGTAACAGAATTTTTAATGTCTTATATATTGCATGAACATTTTTTTTCCAGTGAGCTCCTGCTACATTTCAATGGATGATGCTGTTGCGGAGCACTGCAACTTTGATCTTTTTATAGCTTGCATTACGATCACATTGGCCATTTCACCCACTTCCCCAAAGTGGAAAATATTTTGATATACAGCTTGCTGCTACAAAAGCCAGTCATCTACAGATTCTATACATACCTAGAAAATTGTTTTCCTCCAAATCCCAACTGTGGCTGAGTACAAGATACTGATATCACCAAAGCTGTGTGTTTCTCTGAGTGGTACTATGGGAATTGTAGTTTGCAGAATCTGAGCAGAAGAATAGAGCATTTTGTTTCTTAAATGTAGGGACAGCTCTTGGAGAAAAGTGTGCTTCGTGTGTTTAGCATGGCACTGACTGAAAGAGGACTGAAAGATTTCCTGAAGCATATAAGCCTTCCTATAAAGCTTCCCATAGTGGTCAACAACTGAGGAAAAGAAGGGTGGTGGATCAGGACAGAATCTCAGTAAACAAGGGATCAAGATGGGTTCAGCGAGAGAACCAATGGTTAAGCTATGCTATAGAAGCAGCAGGCACAAGCTAGCAGTTTGTCTGGATTTGTTAATATAAGTGGTGAACACCAGTGACTCTTAACACAGGAGCCCAACAGGGGAAAAGAGAAGAGTGCTGAGATAGCTAGCTCAAGGGCAACATCCCTGAGGGGATCTGCACAGACTTGGTGTGACCAGCAAGGCTTCAAAGGGAAAGGCAGCTACAGCTAAGGGGGGTTTCTACCTCGAATTCCTTGCCTACCTCAACAGGGCAGAAAGAGAACAATGGCATTGACAAAAAGCTGAAAAGTCCTCAGGCCTTTAGATCATGGAGGGCTGCAGAGTCACAACAACCTCAGACTAAGGGGGTGGTGGAGGACCAGGCTTCAGGTGCACCAAAGAAAGAAAGCACAACGGGTACGGGTTAGCACTGATTTGACTGGATGTTGGTGGCTCTGCCACTGGAAACACTTCCCTTTTAGACAATGCAGCCCGGTGAGAAAAACAGAGAGAAAATGTTAGGGAAAGGAATGGGCTTTAATTTGAGCATAAACTCAAGCTTAGGCCAGTACTAAAAATTCTATTGATGTGCACATCTTGTAGATTAATGCAGATTAACGCCACTGAACTTCAAAAAAAACCATTTCAAGAGTCACACCTTCTCAAAAGATCGGAAGAGAAGACAGTGTCAGCATTATGTCTGTGAGACAGCCTACACCTGACAGGTTCATGTTCTTGACTAAGAAGCTTTATTTCCTTGATGCATAGGGTGGAATCCAGCTCCTTCAGATCAATGCCTATGGAGGAGATATCCACAGCTCGGCAAGGCAACGGGTGAGGGAGAATGACATCCTCATTACGATAACATTCAACAGACAAGATTTTGATATTGCAGATTTTGAAAACTCTGGACAAAGCCATTCATGAAAAGATGCACAGAATGTCACACTTTACTGACTGGAGTCAAGTTTTAGCCCTGCCACTTGTCTTTGCAACTTTTGCTGCACTTGATATAAGCCGGGCACATCTACACTAAGGCTTGATTTTTTTTCCTTTGAGTTTAAATTTAACACTGCAGACCCTGAGGATAAAACCAGTTGAGCCCTTTGGAGGGAAAACGTTCATCCTCTTTATCAGAGTGGCTTTCCCCGTGGCTTTCACTTTGGCGAGAAGAGTGTCTGGGATAATTGCTCTTTCCACAGAGGATCAATACTGTGTAATTAATCAAGATGAAATCATTCTTTGCACTTCTCCAGGTTTCATCCTTGAGACATATTCTCAGATTCACCGGCTCCTGGAGATAGCAACAGTCTCCTACCGCACTACCCCAAAACACCCTGGGGGCAAAAACGTCACAATCCAGCTGTCCAGAACCTAGCCTGACATATCTTAATAGAAGAAAAGAGACAAGAAGGCCCAGATGCCTCTTTATTAGGACCGTCCTCTCTGCAGAGACAACAAGCCCTCAAAATCTACCACAGTCAGTGTAACGTTTACATCAAGGGACCTTTTTTCCCTCCCAGGAAACATGCCACCAAACTTGCAGTGATTACAAAGCAGAAGCATGCATTGTAGAAATACACTTAGCAGAACCCCAGGTCAGAGTGAGAATAATTCAGCTAACATTTCTGCAGTTTGCAGAGTTTGCTTAGCTGTGATTGATCACAAGCATCTCACATGTCTGTTTAATTTCTGTTACAGGGTGAGCATATTTTTAATCCACTGCCTGGTACGAAACAGCATAGGAAGTCATTTTAGAAACACACTTTCTAGGAAGAATCAAAATATGAAAATTTAATATTAAAGTCATTTTCATCTCTGGCAGGTCAGATATTTTTTTTTTCAAATTTCAAAATGCCAGGGGGGAAAAACAAATGAAAAGACAATTGGATCAGTTCTAATGGATTTAAGACAAAATGAAACATTTCAAGCAGTTCATTTGACCTGGAAATGTTCCCCTTTTAATATATATACTTCTATGTTTCATCCTAATTTGGGCTAAAAAGGTTGGAATTTGTCACAGTCAAATTTCAATCATCTCCACTTACGTTTAAGATTCTTCTTGCCTGCCAGGCTCTCTATCCCTCTCTACTAAGCACAGTCAAGAAAAAATGCCTCCTAAAAAGATCGCTGGCCATCCTGGCATCACTGAAATTAAGTAGTTGGTGAAGACAATGATAAATAATACATACAGCTGTGCTTATTACAGAAAGATATTAAAACAATGACTGGAATTTTCCATTGGTTTGGGTAAGCAATGAAGACATTTTAGTAGACCTGAGCTGAGAAACAGCATTGGCTCAAATGATTGTGCCTTGATTCAGTTTACATTAAATGGAAGAATAAACAAAAGTAAGGCAGAAACTAATGTTCTCCATTTCAAAAGGGCAAGCTCTGATGGACTAAGTGCTCTGAGTGCCCTAGCCGCCAAAGTCTGCACGTCTCCAGGCCTTGGACGGGGAAGAGGCCGGAGGATTCTTCGAATCACTGTTGCTAATAAGATCTCAAAGCCGTATTCCTAGCAAGAGGGAAAAAGGAAGGATCTATGGTCCTGTTGGAGAAAGAGCCACTTAAATAGCCTTTAGCTCAAACTTTAATAAGACTAATGACATTGAACAGAAGGGCAAAAAGAAGATAGATAATGGGAATGAAGTTTTACCCCATTGGAAACAACAGCAAAAAGCTAAGATCTTAATTGTCTCCAGTTGGGAGGAACTGGATAATCTTATTCAGAATTCAGACAGAACTGGCACACAAAACTACAGGAACAGTCGCAGGTATTCATGACAAACCTATCAACTCATGGGATTCAAAAATAGCAAATGCAGTACCTACAGTTAAGAGGGAGAAGAAAAAAGATCTGACAATTACAAGTTAGTCTGACCTCAAATGTCTGAAGGCTTTGGAACAAATTTTGAAAGAAAGAAGTAATTTAAGTCATGGAGATAAACTGGGAATGGACTAAAAAAATTACCAAAGGGTTTGGGTTTGCTAACAGTAGGTTGTTTTAGACTAACTTGATAGGATTTTTAAAAGATTAATGATTTTCTAGACAAAGGAAATATGGTAGGTATAATTTATCTGGGCTTCAGCAAAGCATTTAATAAGGTGCCAGATGGGAAATCATTTCTCAAACTAGAGAAAATAGGGAGGCACAGAGGAACTATTGAGTGGGAGCCTGCTGAAAGGAAGACTACCATTGGCAGTACTGAAAAGAGAACTGTTGGGCAGGAGAGACATGAATGAAGTATCTCCAGGATCAGTTTTGGGATCTTTCTTCTTTCTCTATTTCCTGATGCCCTGGATATAAATAGGGAGAATGCTTACTTTTGGGATCCTGAGTGGGATACGAATGATTGTCCACAGCTGAAAGAAAGAGTTAATACAGAAGAGGATCAGGGCAGCAGACAGAAAGAATACATGCATTCGAGGAATAGAATGAAAGAAAAGTAATTCAATAATACACAACACAAGCTCATGCTTTGAGGAACTGATACCATAGCTGCTGTAAACAGAGCTCTCATCAGCTGAAAATGACTGAGATGTGGTTAAGCTGGTAAAGCAGCTAATGAGAGCATGAATGACTAAGCTGCCAATGGGACCCACCCCTGCAAAGGCAAAATCCAGCCCGTGACAGGCAACATAGTCCCAGTAGGAACAGGAAAGTATTAAGATAACTGTGTGAAGTAGTGCCGGGACAAGATCTGAAATAGTGTCTACTCCTCTGGCTACCCACATTGAAAAACCAGAAGTTCAAACTGAAATTSATGTAGAGAAGGTGACTAAGATACTTGGGAAACAGACAGTCTTACCAGAGAAGCTGGAGCTTGGGATATTCAGCTAGCAAAATGAAGTCTGAAGGCCTACATAACTGCCCTCTATGGATACACAGCATGTAAATACCTGTTGTAGGAGAAAAAATAAGTTTACTTGAGCCATCCACTGGGTGAGAACAACTGGACAGAAACTGTCCTCCAATAAATTTATAAAATTTAGAAATCTGAAAAATTAGAAAAAAGGTTTCTGACCCAGTAACATCATTCCAAATGGAAGAACAGGGTCAAAACATCAAGCTGATGGCTCCTTTCAGTGACAGAGCTTGGTCCCCGAATTTATATGACATGGTGCCTGCATAGCATGGTGATTCCTAACCCTCTGCCAGACTGACRTTCCTGTTTCCAGCGATGTTTTGAAACAGAGAAGTATTTCCCCCTCCTCCAGAAAAGGCTTCCAGTTCTGCATATACCCCGTCATACAAACTATAATGTACTGAAAATTTTCCTTGTGATTGAGAAAGGAGCAGCAGGAATTCGTACAGGCAGTGCAGCACAAGGTCACTGTGAAGGGCAGAGAAGAGACTGCAGAGATGGCAGTGTTGGGTGACATTGGCTGAAGTGGTGTTTACCATTATTATCATCTCTGCTCATGAGCCCTCAGCACTGCAAGGAGTAAAATGCAAGTTATGGATGGTCCTATGAAAGGTTATTGAAGAAAACCCTTTATTATGGACATTATTGTCCCCTTAAAGAGTAAATACCTTGTTTTCTCAGATGCTGGAATTTAAACAGCCTGAAACATAGGCAGGAATGACATTTGATGTCATGAATATTGGAAACATCCATAAAATATTTTGGCTAGATGGCTGGAGGAGAAAACAGGTGTAGTAGAGAAGTGACAAAACAGTGTGGAAACAATCCTGCTATTAGCAGGGACGAAAGAAGAGGTAATAAAATTGGGAAGCCAATTAGGCAGGAAAAGGGCACAAAAATGCACAAAAAAGGAGAAGAAAAGGATAAGCAGAAAAAAACATAGTAAATGGGATGCTACAGCAACATCCGAAGTAATTCTGCCAAGAAATACCCAAGCAACTCCCATGGGTGCTCTTGGAGAACCTGATGGGGACCTGTCAGAGGTGAATGGAGTCAGTGGAGGCTTCCCAGTAACTCAGCTGTGCCTCTTCCCCCCAGTGGTGATTTCAGCTGAGATGCCAGGCTGATGTCTGAGTTACAGGTAGGAATCCACTTCTGCTGGTGCTACTACAGGGCAGTTACCTTTAGCAGAGGGACAGGACAGGTAGCTGGGGAGGAAGAGGGAGAGGAACTGAGAGACATGTTAAAGCTCTGGAGCAAGATGCCCTAAAGGTTACCCAGGAGAACCTCTGATGAACACATCAGGACTCGGGGAACTGGAGCATTGCCATGAGAACAAGGGAGAAAAAGGATTCTGGAAGCTCCACAGAGGGTGAGGTAAACAAGCAGTCAGCTGTGACAGAGAGCTGAAGCAATGAAGAGGCATAATAATGTATAATGCTATTTCAAAACAACAGATGGGAATAGGGAATTGATAGTGAAGCGATTAATACTAGCAATGAAAGAACTAAACACCTTTAAAATGCACAATATTTAATAAGAGTCAAGCCAAAGACTCACAGCAATTCATAAATTAACAAGGAATAACATATACAGTGGCAAAAAGGGAGAAAGAGCAAAACGAACCCAAATATATGCCAAATGCCTCCTGACAGAAAGGAGGATGGCTTCGAGGGGTAAGGAAGGGGTAAGACTGAGCCTCAGGGTACKACTTGTAAGTGCAACATGAGAGCTGTGTCTCCCAACCTGGTCAGCAGCTGGGAAATCCCTGTAACAGCATGAGAAAGAAAGGGCAACCTTCACTGCTGCCCCAGTTGCACCAGGAGGTACCTCCACCAGCAGCTGTGGCTGCCCCAGACCTGGAAGGCAGCCCAAAATATCAGGCTGGTATTAGCTATGTGGGACCTGCTCTATGCCAGAGCATTGCCAGCCCTTTCCTCTGAGCTCTTTCTCAGCTGGGGCTTGGCAGGGATGCTCAGGTCCAAGTCGCAGCCCCAGAAGACTGGCATCCCACCCTCACCCCAGCAAAACAGCATGCACCAAGGGACAGGGTCCCATGGGCCAAGTGGTTTTGGTTTCTGCTGCTGATGCTTTAAAATGTAGTTTCCTATATGGGCTTTGGAGTTCTTCATGGTTTTCACTCCTCCATAGTTGCCTAGCRTTCATTTCTCCTCCGCTGCAAGTTTTAGACTAAGTTTATACTCGAGTTCCAGTAGCTAGTGTTGACATTATAAACTGCGTATACAAACTTACTGATTCCATACACAAATTAACCCATGGGTGTGCAGCTTTATATAACTCCGTGCTTATTAACACAATCTATATAACTATTAGGGAGTTGACTGAAGGGAAGTAGCTATGAAGGCAAGAGAGAGAGGGCTGGAGTTGTGCATTTCTGCCCAGCTCCTGGTGAAGCTGTGGGTGTATCACRAGTTCTTATGCACTCACTTTTGAAAACTTGGCTACAGAAAATCCTGGGCACAATTGTCAGCCAACGTTCAGCAGAGAAACAGGGGCAAARATGCAGAATATTAGAAGTGATACATATTGACAGCATCTTATTAGAAAGCCTAAGGATAAAGTGTGTTCATCACAAGCAAATTAAGGATTTGAAGTTACTGTTTCTCAGCTGAGCTACAGCAACTGCCCTTTTATTTCCCAGGAACTTCTAAATGCAAAGAAAAAAATTAATGTAAACCACCAACACCAGCTAGTGCAACTTCTAATTGGTTGAGCTATGACTGGATTGGGACACCTGGGGACCAAGATGCTAAACAGAGGTGTTTCCCCGCAGTCTAGGGGGAAGACAGATTTGGTTGGATTTGTTCTGGTTTTCTTCCTTTTTTTTTTTTTTTGTTTCTAGTTAGATAGCAAATTCTTCAGCAGGTTGCCAAGATTTTCAATATGACAAGAGTAATTTTGTGTGGTTTTGCTTGTTGGATATGCTTTGAAATTGCTGTAATGGAACCATTTGAGAAAACAATAGGGAGAAATCAAAAATATGTATTTAAAAAAGAATTAAAAATGAAAGGAACAGATGTGTACCATGCATGACATATGAACTTTCAAATGCAAAGGAAATGCATATATTACAATAAATGGCTAAGTGGTACATATACATCAGCATTTTCCATTCTTTTTTTTCTTTAGACATGCGTTTTAGATATACATAAATTATTTTCCTTTTGTTTTATCCCTTTTTTAAAATCAGAATATTCAAACATCCTCTTTAAGAAGCAGAAGAGGATGAAAGATTGCATTTGGCAGGTCTCTTTTGTGCTATAATTTGTTTCTTTGTGGAAATGCAGCAAWGGGTGACTTTTATTATGTGTTAGGTAAGAATCTGCATAGAGCAACTTCCAGCTGTTGACCATGCGATTAGGCCGCTAAAGTGCAAAAATCGCTGTTTACAAATACCCATAATTACTATAATTTTCATGCAAAAATCTATGCTCACCTAAAACCAGACCGCATGCCAGTTCTTTCCTGGCCAAAATGGCTATTTCTTTCTGTCTTGAAGTCTCAGTCACATATTGAAAAAATATCTGCAGAATAGAATATATTTTGACTGCAGAAATAGATTTTGCATGAATAGACTCCTGAGGCATCCAACAGTTTCAATAATGTTTTCTATTCCAGGGGAGCAAAAAATATTTTTCCTTGATAGCATTTATTTTATATTCACTGCACTGGAATTACTTTTTCAAAATTCTGCCAGCAAAGACTTATCGTATGTGGGTGCCATTGCTGTAACATAAAGATAAGGATGGAGGCTTATTCCACTCATAAGCTCATGAGTCTGTAAATTGGAACTATCCTTCATAGTACAATGCATTTTACCAGTCCAAATATTTTTCTTAAAGACAAGACAGGAGTTTTTTCTTGGAAGTATTTTCCTTCAGTGACTTAAGGAAGCATATTCATGGTCTACTTACGAAAGGAAAGACACAAACAATGTGGCACTGCTGGTTTCTCTGGATGGGGGAAGCACCCACATTATTTCAGCAGCTTCAGAATCAGTCATTGGAGCAGCTGCCCTAAGCAGAAAAAATGTTTTCTGGGGAGTGGGAGATAAGGTAAGATAGAAGCAAGGACCTCAGAAGACAGAGCCGCATCCTAATTTGATGATCCAGGTGCAAATCAGTGGCTCCACTCATTTGAAAAATGGGACAGGCGACATATCTAGATCTGAATTTGGATTAAATCATCAGGAATGTTCAGGCCTGTGATTTTGTTGCTGGCCAGATGACTACGATTATTACAATCAAACGTGACAATACAATGACATTTTACCTAGGGGCAAGCACGCAGGTGAGGTTAAAATGAGAACTGACTCAAGCCTTCACCAGGAAATTGAATCTAACCCTTTTTGAAGTTAAACATTTTGATATAAAATTTTTCATCGTAAGCTGACCTGCATAAAACGACTGAATTCCCGGTGTACTGTGAATGCTTTGTATGCTACAGTTAAATAGTTTCAGAGATGGGAACCAGATTAACGTTGAAATTTCCATCCTCCCCTCACAAACAGCAGTTCAGCTCCTCTCACGGCAGCAGAAGTTTGCTGTCAGTCTGCGATATTTTGATCATGGTCTTGTCTAGATCTACTAGGAACAGAAATAATGATACAGCAGTAAGAGCCCTAGCAGTTGGCCAATGCTGGATCCCTCTCCAATGCCATTAGTGATGAGGCTTGAACAATAGCAACTGCGCTGGGGAATTGAAGGGAAGAAAAGGCTGGTGATGTCAAGACCCGTCTGGTTCTCTTCAAGCCATTGTGCTGCATCTTGTAATATTAAACCTCTCCTACATTACAGGCTAAATTATGGGCTTCTCAGAAGTCTTTGCCCAGCGAGGGACAATGTATTGTTCTACAGATTTCCAGCCAAAAGGGAACCGTAAATGGTCCAGTCTGATCTCCCCTTTAATCGTTAAGAAGCTACTACGTTCCATTCGCGCACCCCCGCATTAGCCCAAAGACATTAGTTAGACAAAAATATCTCAGCTTTTCAGAGACTCAACTGTGTCCTGCCGTCGGCAGAGCATGGAAGACACCAGCGTGCCACCAGCTCATGAAGCCTCTGCAGCTGCTGGGACAGCCGTGCCTGGACTTCAGCCAAGGATGCAACAGGCTGCAGCAGAGGATGAGAAAATCCAAACTTCCCAGCTTGCCAGTCTGTCCTGGAGGGAAATGTCCTGATGATGAATCTGATCAATCCACGGCTGAACTCTCTCAAAATGGAACTGGAGGTATATCCAAGCCTCCTCCTTTTTCCATGAGTTCTTGCACCAGCTCACCCAGCATGTCCCTATGTCCACAGCGTAGCAGCCTGTATTTTGAGGCAGAGCAGAGGTGTCCCCTGCCCAGTCCTGTAACATGCTGCCATGTTCAGCTCAGCCCTTGTTTGGCCCTGTAACAGTCAGTTGCAGGCCCCCAGGAGGACACACTAACATGGCAGCACTTGCCTTTCCAAAAGACCTGCTGTTAAACCATGCATCTCTTAGCCCTCTTTCTAAAAGTTGTATCGCTGTTGCTCCTACAAGCCTCGATGTAGAATAAAATCCTGTTGTTGTAGGTCTGGACCACCAAACCACCAGATCTTCCCCAAAGAGCTTACAGCAGACATATGCGATGGAGAGAAGAGATGATAAACCAGTGGGGGAAGCCCAAGGTCATGGTGAGATGATGATGATCGATGTAATAAGCAGCAGTAACAACACACAAACTATCATGCCGCTGCCCTTTGTTAGCTCAGACTTGAACCCTTGGGCTTTGCTAATTATAATGACACAGTAAGAACTAAAAGGGGAAATTACCCACAAAAAAAAAGGATGTTAACCACTTCGTCTCTACATCTACACTGCATATTTCGTGCTTTGCTCTAATTGTTCAGTAGAGGCTCCATTAAAGTCAATGGAAAGTCAGGGGGTCCCTGGTGGCTTATGCTGTAGCAAAGTAGTTTAAATTTAATCTAGGGTCGGATTTAACACATTTAAAAGAGAGCAAATTCACTGTTAAGTCTAACAGTCCAGTCAATACTTCAAACTGATGGTTCTTACTCTGGCACTGCATTTTTATATTCTGACAGAAGGCAGAAATGATGTCCATGATCATCCCATCATTACTGGCTCCAGTTGGTTTTTCCAAAACACAAAAGAAAGCCAGATGCCCTGTGCTCAAAGAACAGCCATGGGATTTTGGTGCTTCTTTGAAAATCCCATATATGTTCAGCAAAAGGTAGAAAAACACACCAGAAACACAATTTGTGGAATATTACATTTGAACGTAGAGTTAGAAGAGCTATTCCCTGGCACCAACAACCAGCTCCAAAACACTAATCAGTGATTCAAATTCAGTTCAGCTCCATCTTCAGAATACTTTTTTCTTCCACTGCCCTAACTGGAAGGCCATTTCTGAACCTCACTGCTCTGCTGTTTAGTTAAGACGTGCCCAATTTCCAGCCTGAATCGATTCAAGGCCAGTTTATGCCCATGTACTCTCATATGAATTTTGCCTTTTTGCTGTTGTGGGTCTCCAGTTTTCCTGGTGCTGAGCCCCCATCACCTTTATGGATGAATGCCACCTGTGTGAATACACAGTAATACAGAAATAACCCTCCCTTTAATGCTGACCAGCAGAAGACGTGCTCGAGAGGGAGCAGAAACCGGTGGGAACTGGGCAGAAGTTGGGAAGGGTCCCTGGCTTCCCTGGGGAGGAAAAATTTGGGCAGAGTGGGAATGGGTCCATGAATTTCTCTCTTTCTCCTTCAAGACCCCTTCCCCCAGAACCAGCTGGGAGAACCTGCTTCTTCATCCCCTCCATCTTCCTCCACCCGCTTGCACCCTGCCTTTGCAGCAGCCCCAAGAGCTGGCATGTGGCAGGAGCCGCTGCTCCTGCTGAAGTCAGTCACTGCCTCCTCGGGCAAGGACGCAGCCCATCGCCCTAGGCCTGTGCCTGAAGATTGCTCAGGCTCCTGCCATCTGCTTCTGTTTTTCCAGACAAAATACACTATGTTTCTCAGTTTCCCATAATAGGATAGGCTGCCCCCCCTAGTCATTCTCGCAGCTCTTCTCTCCCCTGGTTCCAACCCCAGATCATTTCTCCTTACATGTATTTCCGAGAGCTTCTCCGTGCCCCGAGCAGGCACATGCCTGATACGCCCTGAAACCACCTTCGGTTTCTCACCAGCCCCACCATGCCGGCGAGCTGCCCTGGGTGTGAGCAGACGCGTCCCCTTTGCCCGCGCTCTGAGCTACACTTGCTCTGATCCAGAAGCTGTTTGATGGCGTGAGTGCTATATTATTCCTGAATTAACACGCTCTGCCTCCCAATGGGCCTTATTAGGTCAGGCACAAACCTCGCTAACACGGCTGTACGGTTTCTGTCCCGGAGAAGGTTCGTATCTGGCCAGTTTGCAGTATCCATCCATCTGCCCCCTTCATATAGATACAGCACAGTACTCCTGTGATTAGACAGGATACCTTGTCTCTTGCCTTTTCAACGCTTTCCGGCTGATTATTTTTGTCTTATAGAAAAAGTGGATACTATCAGAGCCTGAAGTGTATGACCCTGTACCATGTAGGCATGTACTACACACCAGCGGATTGTACTAAAACTGGACCCCACCTTAATGTTTGGCTCTACCTGTATATCACTYTTCATCAGCTACACAGTTATTCAGACAAGAAGTTGGTTTGGTTTTGTTTTTTTTTTTTTACATAAAACCCCGCCATTCTTGTAAAGGTATCACCAAAAACCAGCTCAGAACTTCCATGTGGTATCCAGACACTTCCCCCCGACCTTGCAGGGGCTGCTAACTCCAAGGTATGCACCACACATGACTGTACGATAAAACCTCAAAGATTAATGCCAGAGCCTGGAAATCATGCCAGGTATTTCAGATCTTGGCCTCATCAGATCCTGCTTTGCTGTCTCAGAGCTGTGTGTTCAGCACAGGCAAAAAAGACCTGTGCTTTTGACATGCATACCTTTGCTGTGGTTGTGCCCACACTTAAGCATTTCTGTATTGTTTGAGTTAACGTTACCTGGGTTCAGGTTCTCTCTCCCCCTACTTATGTATGGTCTAAGTGGCTGAAAATATCCATGAAATGGAGATATACCTCTTCATTTAAAACTGGAACCTTTCTAATGATTACATTAATACCCAGGGTCCTGTGGACACCTGAGACATCGTCGGTCCTAAGCAGTACAGCCTGAAAAGCTCACTAGTCAATAAAATAAAATACCCATTCTCTTTAATTAACATATGAAATAAACACAATCTGTGACACCTAGTGTGCAGCAGCAATTAAGAGGCATTGCTTAGTTAAACCTCCTAATACCTCATTTAAATATGCAATTAAGGGATAATTGCCTTCAATCAATAAAAAATTGAAATATTTTGCAGGGACTTCAATTATTTTTTGTGAGGCTTTCTACCTTGTACTTGGTCTGGGCTAAGCCTCCAAGTCTTATACTACTTGTTAAAGACACATTGTTCTTTTCAGCATTCCATTGATTTATGGCTTTTATGCATCCTACCAGCATCATAAGAGTCCGATGCTAACACTAAGCCCACGCAAAGCATTTATTTTTCTGTTATCAATGATTTCCATTTGCTTCAAACTATCCATTCTAAGTTCTCCTTGGATCATGTCTCTTTTCTGGTCTACACAGACCAAAAGCGTCTCTTTGTGCAGGTCTTTACACACAGAGCTTCCTCACAAACACCTTAACAATTCTTTTGTAATGCAATTGTTTTCCCGTTTTTCAATATCTGCTTGCAAACAAGCAGTACTTCACTTGTGCACAAGTGCTAGCAATTCAAACCATATATCCAGCCCCCCTCCCTGCTTGCACACAAATCAATCCTCAGTAAAACAAGACACATCTATGAATCAAACAAGGAACAAAGTCAACCACTGCCTTCCCTCTCAAGGCAGGAAATTAGCAATGCAAATATATAGGCTCATCTAAGAGGTCCTTGAGTGCACTCCATCATGGCACCTCACACCATCATCAGCCACAGAACAATCAGAATAAAGGGGGAAATATTTTCATGCTCAATAATTGAATTATGTGGTTAAAGAGACAAGACCTGTGAAAGTAAGTGAGAGGAAAAAAAAAGCAGGACATAAATTCTGACAGGCATTTATGGGCATCTAACAAGCACCAAAAAAAGCAGTGTACTATACTGACAGGGAAACCTCAGTGCAGGTTACGATCCATGCTATTTTACAGCTAGCTGTGTAGGGCACTAACATGACATTATACAAACATGTTGTGGCAATCGTTGCTGAAGTCAAAACCTCCATCTGGACTATTTCTGTCATGGAGGAAGGCCAGTGAGAAAGCATTGCTTGGGTTTAAGAAACAAGGGTTCAAAACTGATCTGTTTTGTGACTGCAATTAAATCATTTCATCTCTTCATGCCTCTCTTTCCCACCACACTAGCTCTTTGGGCCTGAAAGCCTTGCTGAGTTGGCTTCAAACAAGGGTCACATCCTTTTTCAGCTTTTCACTTAGATAAATGATAAAACCAAGCCTGGATTTAAGACATGCCCTTAATTAACAAAAGATACCAAACAAAACAAGACTACATGCTGCTGCAGTCTCTATAAGGTGCACACATTCTCTGTTGGAAATCTTTGGCGGCGTTCAGAGGTTTTAGACATTGTAATTGTGCCATCAGCGTGGCCTGTATGGGTGCCACCTCCAGATGTAAAGTGCTGCATAATGTAAGCCAAAGAGCACAGCTGAAGTTTTTTACCCAGTTTTTGATACACAGAGTCTTGCTCAAGTGGTATATTAATTGTGTCTCCTTTCTTCTTGCTGCCTTCATTATAATATGCTGTCACTGAGTGGTTCAGTGACATCTACCCATTGTCCTGAAATATGTACATAAAAACACAGTAAGTATGGAAATCATGTATATTAAAATAAAGATGATGCAAAGGCACTACTTAGGGAACTCCTTGGTTGCAAGAAATCCAAATTTTGATCATTAGGAAGATCTGGAAAACATTTAAGTAATTATGAACTTTATGACTTCAATCACTTTTGGAGCACCCATTATTTCTTCTACTATCTGACTTGCTCAGAGGTTTACCCCCTCTAGTCAGATTGCTAGATTTAGTCAGGTGATTGCTCCTGCTCCAGAGATGTTTTTTTCAAGATAAGTAACTGATTTGCTTCACTAATAGAAATATTGTTGCCCCCTTCTTGGCTGTACACAATGGCTGTCATTAGGCATCCACTGTCGTTCTCAGACACTTATAATGACAGATGTCCTGCAAAGAACCACTGATGCTGCGTTAGATGATCTACAGAGAACCAGGATACAGGAACTGTGGTTCTCCAGAACAACAGACACATCATGAGCTGAGCGAAAGAAGATCTCTTTGAGTTCATAGTATTTAGTAGCGTGGGCTTTCTTAATGTGCTATCCATTTTCTCATCTCATACAGCTCTTGAAAGACCACAGGCTGTGAGCTTTTTTTATTTATGTGAACATGTTCGGATTTCTGGTAGTGGTGAATATGTGTCTGCAGCCATAAGTCTTTATAAAAAGAAGTCTTTATCAAGAGAGGCTCCTGAATAACATGTTCAAAGCAAGCAGAAAGCTTCACTAAATAGTAGGCAAGAATTAACTGTTAAGATGCATACAACATTTGCCCCTTCTTTGGCCTATTCTTGGCTTTATATTGTCCAGTTGGTTGTATGTAGGTTTGGTGTAAGCTTCAGAAAGGCTTTTCAAGAGCCCTGGAGGAAGATTCCTGAGTGCAGCCTGGGACTGCTGCCTTCCCCCATGCGGATTCACTCATCTGCCTCAGCCTGGACACGGGGGAAATGAGGGGTTCAGGCCCCTCGAGTTCAGACCCTTGCTGTTGAGACTGGCGTGGGATGCTAATGAACTGTACTTATCTTTGTGATTTCAGAAACGGACACATGCTTGCCGTAAATCCAAGAGGTATCTCTGTTCTCTAAGAACATAACACTCACATACCAAACAACACTGAAGAGCCGTCATATGGTTGCAGCTTTTACCCACTGATGTCCCAGGTTTAACCTGGGCCAAGCCTGACCAGGATGGATCATCAGTTACCAATTGAGCTGAGCTAGTCCCCCAAGGCAGCAATGAAAAAGAAGCCATTACATAGTCACTGCGGTTACTTTATTATTATGAATGTACAGCAACCAAGTCCTGAAGGATCTCATTCATTTCTGTATAAGGTCACAGAGAAAAAATCGRCTGCTCTCATTTACACCTGTCAACCCCAATGAAAGGAGTGGAGTGGAATGGATATAACTGAGAGCAAAATTAGCCTAAAATGCATAAACGTTGTCCTGTATTACTTGCACACAGCTTTTCATGTGCGAATTGATACATCAGCTGGGTAAATGATGCATCAGTTGAGACTCAGACAGAGAAGAACATGTGTATTTTTGCTCTGTTATCTGCCATCCGTTTGCATCAAAAGTAAAATGACTGACCTGAAATCAAACCAGTTTTCCGGAATTAAGCTGCAAAATGTCGTTATCCAGCTCATCTCTCCAGTAACTCTCCAGGAAGATGTAGTAGCCTCGGAAAAACTGTTTTCCATCTGGTCCTAAATTTTAATAGAGAATCAAAACAAACAATATTCTCAGTATAGTAAGAATATACTGCTTGATAATAATGAAACTGGCTATCATAGTGGAATTCAAATGTRCTATCACTTCATCACAACACCAGCCAGGATCATTACACCACCAGCCTGGTATTTCCAATAGACATATGGGACAAGAAGTAGTTCCTGGTCCAGAAAGCCATGAGCCTTCCCTTGGTGATGCGTTACATCTGCCAGCCCTGGTGGATGTCTCAGACACCATGGGGCATCTTAAACAGCATTTGACATTTCTGATTAGGCAACTGAATCGAGTCCTCATGGTGAGACGGGTCTTAAGTAGCGTGCTAGAGAAACAGTAAAAATATGATGTCTATTCAAGGTTGGTCTTTATGGAAAAGCTAAATAAAACTGCATTAGGAACCCCAGGGCACATGGAGTGGGCCCACAGAGGGGACTGAGTTATAGAATTGGTCTTTTGTTCAGCTACGAAAGCATGGCTAGATTAGATGATTTAATGCCATAAACCCTTTGGCAAGGTACATTAATCCGATGTCCTGGCCAAATTGTGTTTGTACTTTAATGCCAATTTGTGTTCAAAATTATTTGAATTAATTACTCTTCCTTTCTTAAACTGCTGGGTGGTATTTCTGTGCTCTTTCAAGTAGTTTTCTATTGCAATTCAAGGAATATGAGACTATCCTCCTGTGTCAATACTCTTACCATACCTCCTTCCACAGTAACTTATCTTCTCCTTCTGAGTGAAACGTGCTATGAGAATGAGGAGTTAAAATAGACAGGCTGAGGGGTGCATTTTTTCCTTTTAAAGTGAATCACAACAACTTCGTTCTCAGTCCTATACCACTAGTGGTACTAAAGCATAGGGATGGTACTTTGTAGTTTGGATGTACAGACCGATGCCTTTGAAGCACAAATAATCTGCTTTGGTCCCCAGCTATGATTAGGAAGCCTCACACATCCCTGGTGCATGCACAGTGGCAGGAAATAGCTCCTAAAGGGCCGCAGATTTGCTGTTTAATTTTTTTAATTACTGCTTATTTAGGAAACATAAATACTTTTACAAATCATTACCATATAAGCATGAAGCACGCACTATTTTTAATTAAAAAATGAAGCTAGCACTTTTTCACTGAAAGAAACACTGTGAGAGACACAAAGCCACTCTTTCATAAGGACTTCGCAAGGACAAATATCTTCATCCCTTCGGATGCCTTTATTCAGGGCTTTTCTTTGTCCTGACAGGCAATGCCGTTTGCAGTTCAGGAGATCCTGAGTTGTGGTAAATGTTGTATGAATCTAAAGCGGAGGTGAACGACAAAGGACTACCTGGTTTGTCTTCACCAGGACAGAGCAGACCCAGTGTTCAGGAAACAAATGCTGCCCTAGCACTTAAGCACCTCCTTAGAGAGCTGCTGTCTCTGTGTGAGAGGAGTTGATACTAGTTGCTATTAAGATACAGCTGGGCTTGGAGCCTTCCAAAATGCACACCTCAAAGAGATTAGTCAGCTAGTATTAAAACTCTGCATGAAAATGTGGGTGTTTTTTTCTCAAGAGCTATGTATGGTTGAAACAGCCAACTCTCCTGCACCCTTGGGGTGGTTTTTTTTTTTTTGGAAGTGATTTTTCCCTTTGTTTTAATTTTTTTTTTTATTTCACTTTTTGCCATTTGCATTCAGCTTAATTGATTGGAAAGGAATAATAAGAATACTGGAGGACCTAAAGCCCTGAGGAAGCCCAAGCTGTATGCTGAGCTGGTGCCTACCAGCAGCTTTAATCTCAATTAGTCCAATTTGTGAATGTTTGTTTGTTTTTTTCTTATTCACAGCCAAGCTAAAAACAAAACTTAACTCTGAATAGTAATAATCAAAGAAGCACTTCATCTTCAGTTTATCTTTAAAGAGTGGCTCCATCTTCAACTGAATCACCTTTCTGCTAAAGCATCACAGCCCTGGCCAGGCTGCCCCACAAGCTCTTAATTTACAGAGTCCTAACTGAAATGGAGTAAAACAGGATCAAGAAAGCTAGGAGCTGAGAGATCTCCAGTGCCATTCCCCACCATCACCAGGGCCATGGCCTGGAAGGCTGCTCCTTCAAATTGGTGAGCTTCCTCAAAAAGCAGGGAGGTTTTCCTATCTCAGCTCTTCCAAAAGCCCCCATCCTACATGAGAAGATCCTGAAAGAGCTCAGCTGTCCCCAGGGCCCTGCTGCACAGCATGGGCTCAGGGAAGATGGCAGATCTCTCAATGCTTTTTTGTCTCACCCTCCAGCACAGGAGCTCAGAGAGTGAAATCCAACCTCTTCCCTGCAAGGGCTACTCTGTAGAAGTATGATTCACCATTACATGGTCCTTGCTGTTATTAATCCTGCCTTTGTATGCACCGTACCTCACAGGAGAGTCATCATCAGAGGGGATGAGGTGTGTGTACCCTACCGCCTTATAGGAAGAGGCTCACGCTGAGCTGCAGGTAGGGTCCCACAGGAGGATACATGGTGAGCAGCATCCAGTCATGGAGGGACCTCAGCAGGCRTTCCCCTCTTCTACTTCTGTATAAAGCATGTCCCACAGGCTGCAAGAGCAAGGCTGGCAGCTGGTAAATGCAATCACAGCCCCAATAGCTGCATCATCTGTTAGCTATGGTCTAAAGCACGTAGAGAAGCACAAGCTTTGCCTTAATACTTCTCACATAAGAAAACGGTGAGTGCTGACTGCAGAAAGAGTTTGACAAGGCAGATGTTTTAGCTCTTCTGTTGATCCAGAAAAGATCCTTCTACAAGAGGTGAAACACCATTCAAACCACTTTGCTGCAGAGCCAGAGCAGCCTCCAACTCTTAGCACACCTGAAATGTGTGAATAGAGCTGGGAATGCATGAATCCAATTGGGGGTCCACAGCTGTGCTAAACATTTACTGGCTTGAGCAAAACACCCACCGCAAAGGCTGCTTCTCACTTCGTGGCTCTATTCCCTATCCAAGAAAAAGCAACTCATTGTGGGCTACCCAGATGTTGCTTTCACTGCTCCAGCCACCACCATCCTCCTCCCCCAGCCCCAAATTAATGCTCCTCCTAAAGCTGTTACCCTCTGCAAATTCTGTCTTTTCCAATGAGTCTTGTGCTGTAATTTAAAAGATAACTCACTCCTGTTTCCAGCGTTTTAATGCATTTTATTTTTTCTACAAGCAATATACGTGTGTAATTAATAAACAATTTAGTATGTTGAGGAACCTAGGAACTTGGCAAATGTTCTGGGGATATGAAATCTCAGGAAAAGCAGCACATTATAAGAAATAGTAAGTAATTACTTATGTAAGCTTTTCTTTTTAAATTCTAAGAACATTAGCTACTAATTACCTACTAATTACCAGTACTTCAGCAGGTGTTTGCACTTAACTGTAGGCTAAAGCCCCTGTGAAAAACAAACCCCTCACACTCCCTCTCAAGATTAAAGCAGAATCCCACTGGACTTCATAATACAGCATAGGTGTAGTGGAGCTGTTTACATGCCAGTCCTTTAACCACTTGGCTGCTTAAGGTGAAAACAGGCTCCAGTTTATTTCCCTTGCTTTTTCTGCCAGAGTCAATGTGATTTGCTAGGATGAATAACTCCAGAGGTAACAGACAAAATCAAAGGGTTAAAAGTAAACTATGATTAAGACTTCTTCATCATCTGCACATTTATCTCACTTCTGTAGTGACCTGGCAGAGGAACACTCTGTTTCTGATCATGAATAGAGCTGAACAGGGTGAGAATAAAGCCCTTTCTGTGAAAAGTTCCCTGAATTTAAAAAAACAGATGCAGAGCCCTCAGCTGGTGCAAAATGGTTTAGTTTCACCAGTGTCGATACCCGAGTCAATACTTAACACCACTTGAGGAACTGGCCTGCACTTCAGATCCAATCTGTTCATGCCGCTTTTGGAAGACTAATTCATACAGCCTAAATTTTACACAAACAAGCATTTGTAAGCAATGAATTTCAAGTTTATAAGCACAGGTTAGACCTTATAACCCTGACTTCTTAAAATTCAGAATTTTGGTTTACCCGGTTACCAAAAAACACTTTACTGTTGGTAGAAGAAAGATGTCAGACACAAGAAGTCCAGTTAGAGAATGGAAAAGATAACACGTACCTTCAGCAGCATGCCACAGTGCCCAGGTTGCACCTTCTGCAGACCACCTAAGGGACAGACGAAAGGACTGAGAGGCACACCTCAGGGCTATATTTTTCAACAAAGCAGTTCACAAGTGAATAATTCCAACAGTGCTGCTAACACATTTTTGCCTTTTACCCTCTCTGAGATTTGTAAGATCTGTTCAAAATATATGGTTGCTTATTTCACTTCTGCAAAGATTACTTCTGTTTCACTGAAAAATAAGACTCGAAGGTAGGCAGCAGAGGTAGTTCAGATTATCAGCATTTTTCTATGGATGTTAGTTAGACTACAGGTCCCCTCCAGATCCATTTTTCACTGAGGCGATAGAAGTAGTGACTGCGCTGCGAAGTATTAGGTCACAGCAGTAGAAGTGCTCATGCCTGCAGCTGGGAGCTAAGTTTTTTGAACAGCACATCTCTATTAAAACAATAGGAACTGCAGGAGACTAGAAACAGTTGAAAACCTGACCCTTTCATTCAGGTACTCAAAGGGGAGCTTCTGGCTGCTAGTGTATTTTAAGACTTGAGTCCCACAACTGAGAAATTAAAAGCTGCTTTGACATGTGAGTGAACCAAATGAGACCATGAGGCTTCTGAGAAAATTATACAGCTCAACCTTGGTGCCTTCCATCCGAGGCTCTCAAAACCATATATAAAAATTAATGAAATAGCACACCTGGGAGGTAAGTCACTGAGGTTTCACCAGTCAACAAGCTGAGGCTTTGCACAGCAAAATGTCCTGATGTCATTAAAAAAAGGATTTAAATGTCATTTGTTCTTCATGTAAAAATACTTTCTTCTCACTTCTTTTTCTCTGCTGGAGGTTTATGGTAAGATTTTCAGAATGGTGGGAAGAGTAGCAGTGCTCTGGTCACGAGGCTGCTGCAAGGCTATCTCAGTCCTGAGGAAGGACTTGGGTCCCTAAAAGCTGGTCTGTTTTTCACCATTGTCTCAGGTGATCTAATAAAAGGTACTGCTTCTCTCTACATAGACTTAACCTCACCAACTGCTGAAATGACACAAGTGTAGCTGGCTCATCATATGCATTTATAATTAACACCATTTATGTCCTCAAATGGGGAACTTACCAAAAATCATCATGAAAAAGGGGAAACTAAGAACCAGGAATTTCTTAGGCAGAGCCAGGTAACTCACTGCTGCTCCTGAAAGATGAGCTGAAGGGCAAGCTCTCAGCTCCATCCTCCTCCTCCTCCCCTCTTCCCCCCCCTGTACCCACCGTTCTTCCCTCCTCTCTTGCTCCTGGTGCCATGATCCTCCTCTTCTGCTTCCACTGGCTCTGGAAATGGTCGGGTCCTTCAGAGATTTGTTTCAGTTTGCCAACCGAGCAGAACGCTATCCTTTTTAAGRGGATGAATTAGTTTTATGCTGACACAGCGAGTTACGTGAGTGCACAGAGGGGTCCAGCAAGCGCCAGAGCCAACACAAGGTAAGGAGTGCCCAGGCTCTGGGTGTGCCACGAGGCTCTGCAACCTCTTCCCCCACCCCGGGTTTGGCTGCTGATCCTCCAGTYGCGGACGTGGGATGTGGGACCAGGCTGCTGTGAGAGAGCTGTGTGAGATGAGTGGGGAGAAGCCCTGCTGGGGCCTCCCACCTTGGCCCAGGAGCTGCATTTACACACCGGTGACCTGGGCTGTGGCTGACCCTGGTACCATCCATCACCGGACCTGCTCTGCTGGAGTACTGTGGGGCTGAGTCCTATGTGGGTGGGGGCACTGCCCTGCCAGCCGTGCTGCCAGCCCCGGCTCCTGACTCCCCGCGCCCTGCGGCTCAGCCCGACAAGGGATGGGAGCACTGGGGAAAGGGGGAGCARGTGAGGTGGAAATGTGGCACCCCCTTCTGTCAGAAATCAGTTACCCGACCACCCCCTTAGACAACCCTTAGGTGTTGGGCACTGGGAATGCAGAGGGAAATGAKGCCAGCAAGGAGAGGAGTGTTTGAGGCATCTGGAGTTTCATGGTTAATTTTGTTTTACTCATAAATATTTTTGCTACTTTTTTACCAATTTTACCCCATTTTCATTGTCTTCCAGTCCCCCTTTGGTGGGATTTCACAGTCCCGGCAGCGCCTTGAAAACGTCAAGGCTGAACATCTTCTCCCTCATGCGTCATGAGTACTATGGATGCCATGGCCCACTAACATCATTTCAAGGGGTACAGAAGCAAATTGCAGAGAGGGTTTTTCTCATCTCTTTTCTTTAGTCTCAAAGAGGAAAGGAAAAAATGCAGAGCCAGGATTTTAGCCCTTCATTTTATAATGTAATTGAAATGCCAAGAGACTGAAAAAATTCAATGTTGATGAAGAAACGGATGTTAGTGCAATGAAGAATAGCTCTGTCTTTGTCAGTCTGCAGTCTTTTATGTGTCACAGGCTGTCACTTTCTATTGCACTTCAACTGACTAATTACCCCAGTTTATTAAAAGTGAATATGAATTCACATTTTTTACTTTGCCGTGTTCCAAGCGTTAGTGTTATCAGGAGCTATTACTGAATGATAGATCCCACAGTTCTAGGCTTCCTCATGTGAGCAAGTACAGAGCAAATCTACCTCAATATCAATGGAAACCAGATATATTCATTTAAAGGGGAAATATATACTCTGTGCAGTGTATGTTCACATCCAAGCATTAATCACCCTGGTGTGTCCCACATGGCTCAGCGTATTATTAGAACCTCACTCACAGAGCAGAAGAGTGTCTGTAAGTGATGGTGTTGGAAGGGTTGGACTTGAATTAAATGTACTCATCGCTTCCTAATGGGGAGGTATTTTCTGACAGCTGTAATGAAAACTGCTGCTCATCAAAAGGTACTCTGTGTCCTAGCTCGCAAATCCAACCTCAGCTGCAAGTTGCACATTTAAATTTCAAAGTTTTCATCTCTAGCTACACTGGAGTGCACTTATAAGTGCGGTGGAAGGGTCAAATTAGATGAAATCAAAGCCCTGCTTCTACTGAAGAGGCAATTTTAAACTTTCGCAATTGGATCTGTGTGTTGTTATAGGCTTAAAAAACCTCATCATCAAAATAGGGATTTCTAGAACACGGTAATTATCACTTTGATCTGCCCAACTCAGTTCCAGCAATAACTACAATGTCAGAATTTCCTCATTCTGTATAAAATAACACATTCAGATAAACAGGTGCATAGGCCACAATAGTTCTTGTACAATTGGTACCCCCATCTATTAATGCTGGTCCTTCACACCTTCCCCTACTTTTGTGAGTGTGCAGTCAGATTACTTGTGAGGATGTCCATGCTGCCTCTGAAGGAGCTGGATACTGGTATAAGCCTTCCATGTATTGGCAATAATAATCAATAAGAGGAGTAACAATAACTTAGGAAGTTATGTCAATAGCAAGCGCTGGGAAAGAATGGAGCATCAGGTCTTGGAGGTAAATGCCATTTTGCCTGAAAGCATAGCACACACAATCAACAGGAAAAGGAAGAGGGTTTCATTCTTCTAGTATTTTCCTAGTGAGTACTCATTGTTTATAATAAAATGCAACTATTGTATGTTTTCCTATGATTTGAGATATTTACCATTTCACATGCTAAACAAAATGTTCTTTCATTAGAACATAGTTGGAAGGAAAAAAACATCACAAGACTGACTGCGGTGGTGGCGTTGTCATCTTGCACATTTACAAAAATGAGGCTGAAGTGTATTTTTTACAACATGCCTGCATGAAGAGAAGTAGTGGGACACGCACTCGCATTGCCTGGACTCCAAGCAGGTCAGCTTGATGAGCTAGCTGTGATGTGGAAGCTGTGAGGCTCCCTTCTCCAGTGTTTTCAAGTCCTCTGGGTATGATGAATTTTGTATAGGATATTTAAAGGACTGGCTGAGGCGATCTTGTTGTGGGTTTGTGCCCAGGCTGATGTACTGATGGCCATGAACAGAAGATACACCATGAAGTATCTATCCCATTCCCAGAGAAGAGCAGCTCCCTACCTCTCAGTTTAAGGGTGGAGTGAGATCAGTCTGGCTGTACCCGTACACGAAGACAAGCTTTGACGTTGGTCTGCACCAGGGAGGTGCATCTCGGGTGGGGAATGCTGATCCTGGATGCCTTAGCCCCTGTATTGGGTTGGATTTGCAAGGAATGTGGCCTCTCTCTCCCTTGCAGTGGGGAAGGGAAGACAAACAGCGGGAGAGGTGCCTGTACCCCTGCGTGTCTTTGGTGGCAAGTCAGGGMGGGGAGCCAGGGGGGCCCGAGGACATGGTGTGTGAGGACATCTCCAAGCACAGAGGCTGGTTAGCTAGAGCAGGGAGCAGCACCAGCAATGGAGAAGGAAACTTCTCCACAGGTAGAGATGCAGGAGTTGGCTCCCTCCTGAGGCAGATGATACCTGTGGAGATCAAGAACAGGTATGTTATCCAGGGAGCATGTGATATTTAAATCCCAGTGCTAAGGAAAAATCACAGACCCCATCCCAGCTACAAGATTTGTAGCCAGACCTCTCCCAAAACAAAAAAAAATAGCTGAGAAGGTGATGACCTTCTTCTGACGGGAAGAGAGTTTCTTTGCTGGCTGGATCTGCTACTCAGGGGAAGCAGGTCGGGGGAAGAAGGGGTGCTGCCTGCCATAGCCTGAGATGCTACTGGAGGGTGTTCAGGTTTTACTGCTGCACTGACTCCATGCTGTTCATCCAACAAACTGCTAACCTAGTTAGAAGGGCTTTAAAGTAGGATCAAGGGAGGGGTTGACTAGGGAAAAAAAAGTGAGCATAAACAAGAGCAGCCTGATAGGGGCCTAAAACTTCAGAGATTTTGGTATTCATAATAGGGTCACAGGAGAGACACGGAGGGTAGTGAATCAATCCGCTGAACAGTTTAGATGTCTGTATACTAATGGAAGAAATATTTGGGATAAACAGGTGGAGCTGGAAGTCTTAATACAAGATCAAAAGTATGACTTAACTGGCATAACAGAGTCTTGGTGGGATAGTTCACATGACTGGAATAATAATATGAAAGGAAGAACACGCAGGGGCAAAACAGGAGGGGTGTTGCCTCAGCCTGGATACATTTACTTGCTGGAAGTCTGGCATGTAGAGRAGACTAAAACTGCCTGAAAATTTTATAGGTAATAACTATAGAGCAAAATAACTCAGGTACTTACATGGTGGGAGGGTCACTGCAACTGGCCACAAAACTGATCAAGCGAGTGAAACTTTCAATGGTAGCAAGGGGGCTTTGGTGATGCTGGAAATGGAAAGTCCCTGCAGTAGGAGACAAACTGACCAGCATGTGTGTGGGGTGCACAGAAGGAAGAAGTAATGTTCGGACACTATGGACTGAGTATGAAAGATTACCAGRAGCATGTAAGGACAGAACAAGAAAAGCTGGAAAACAGACTGYAACATCATTAGGCAGAGGCACCAAGGATAAGAAGAAATCATTCTGCATGGGCATTAGGAGTAAGAGGTAAGCCAAAAGCAGTGTTGACTGAATGATCATGAGGCAGAAAAGTCTCAAAAAGGATGCAGAGAAGGCCTATGTGTGAAGTGGGGTTCCTGCATCCTCATCAATTAAAAGGTCAGTTGTGAGCATGCGACTGGCATGATTAAAACTAGAAACAAAGAAAGACTTTTGCCTAGAAAAGGGAAAGAATAGGTAAAGGGTATTCATTTAAGTCCTTTTTTTTAAAAGTCCTTTGGGTCTGATGAATTCTGTATAGATACTAAAGGACTGGCTGAAGCTATCTCAGAGTCATTAGTAGTGTTCCTGGGAAGTTGTGGAAAAGGAATGAAGAACTAGATGATAGCTAGAAAAGAACAATATCATGGTTTTATTTAAGCAAAAGGGGGAATCAAGGAGTTATTGAAGAAGTCAAATTAACTTCAATCCTCAGAAAAATTCTGTAAGAAGTAAGGCATCTGGAAGTCAATATTTATGTATCATACTATGTCAAATGAGCCTTATTTTCTTTTCTGTGTAATGGGCCTTGTGGGTAATGGGAATTAGTAGATGATACGTACCTTGACTTTAGTAAGGTTTTAACACTATTCTATCTGATATGCTCATAAGAGATTATAGAGCAGATATAGAGAATATTTTGGATTGCAATTACAGTGGTTTATGATCAAAACAAAAATATTTATCATGAAATCTTGTAAAGGTCTGATGTGGATCTGGTTCAGTTCAGTGCAGTGCCTACACAGTTGCAGATGACACAGCAAGTTGCAAGTAAGACTGGAGTGCCATTTTAACCAAAATCCTGTTTCTCCATTACAAAACAATCTTGTAGCTCTTCTCAGAACTGATAAGCCTCGGCTGAAATGCTGTGTCTAGCCTTGGGTGGGGACAGGGGAGRTAACTTTTAGAAAAAAGCAAAGAGGAGGAAAGGGGTGAGCAAAAGGTGACTTTTGAAGAAAAAATTAAAAATCTAAGATTGCTTAATCTAAAGAAGAAAAGGCTGAGGATGGATTTAATACCAGTCCTCAGGTATGTAAAAAGTTGTTAAAGGGCATAGGAATACTCTGTCACATCCATGGTGAAGGAGTTGAATAACAGAAGCAGAGAGTTTCAGGGCTGACTTTAGGAAACCTTTCTAACCAGGACTGTAATGAAAGGGGAGAGGTTGCTTATTGAGGTTGTAGTATTTCTTTCAGTAGAGACCCTTGAGCTCTTGTCAGCGGTGGCATAAGTAGGGCAAGATGCCATAGAGGTACAAAGAAGACAGAGGAGTAGAATAGGCGACTTCCTAAGATCTTTTCCTGACAATTTTTTCCTGGTTTTATGTTATTTCAAGTTTTCAGCTGTAAAAGAGCAAAGTGTTCCAGTTAGCTTCACTTGGCTGCTGCAAAACTCTTCACTTGTACCCCAGATTTTAAAGGACTTTATGGGGTTGAGTTTAAAGTTAAGGACAGCTGTATTTACAGAGAGGTAGCACCTAAGTGACTCGGGCATGAACCAGCATCAGATGGTGCTAGGTGCTACGTGAATCTAACAGCCCATACCTGCAACGTGCAACAGCCACCGTTTCCTTTTGCTGAGGAGCTGGGAGATGGGAGGAATGAGCCCTCCTAGCCCCTTCTGGAGCCCAGTCCCTCATCAGTGTCAAGGTTTGGTTTCCTAAAATGCTTCTCAAGCAAAATTTTCCTCTTTAATCTATTATAGTAATCAATTCCAGCACCCGTTTCATTTGTCTCTCTCATAAGAGTAGTTCCAWAAAAGTTCCATGTCATGATTTTTTTGCAAGAGTAGGGTTTTCTAGGGCAGGTTTGAACGTGATAGTCAGCTCTCTTTTCATGCAGTAAAACCAYGACGTACACAAGGCAATAGGCTTTTTGTAAAACATGTGGTGAGAGGGGACATAGTCTCGAGCATGGGAGCATTAGCCTGAGCCATGGGAGAGCAAGACCCGACAGTGAATTACTTGTGTGGCACTGTGCAGCCATTTGTCCCCGCTGAGCTGCCAGTACTGCAGGATTAGCAGCACTGCCTTACCCCATGGAGCAGTTCTGAGGATAAATACATGAGGTGCCTAAATACAGTAGTAACTGGGGTGTTATAAGCCCCTAAGATGGATTTGGTGGTGCAGATGCAAGAGGACAGTTTTGATTTCCATTCCTTTTAAGTTTTGTGTTTGGCATGTTGACCACTTGGTCCATGTAGGAGCAGAGTTGGATACAGTAGTGTCACAGAAGCCCACGCTTCTTGTAAAAAGGACTCGGTCTTTGATTAGGCAAAAGTGCTTCCTCTTATACTTAGCTTTGAGCATCTGGAGGGTCCCAGGGCCCATTCAGCAAAGTACTTAGACACAAGGGATGAAATCTTGCTCTGTTGAAATCAGCAGAAGTTTCACTCTGGGCTCCAGCGGGGCTGGGGTCTCTCCCCAGCTTCCGGCCCATTCATCTCAGGGATGTGCAAATACATGCTTTAGTGCTCCGCTGAATCAGGATGTTTCTTCTGGAGGAATTACGTGGAGAATCAACAGACATGCTCCTTGCCCCCAAGTCTTTGCCAGCTCAGTGGATTCATGCCCTTAGAGAACTCCAGCTGCATAGTCCTTGTCTCTGCTGGAGCACAGTGCCCCTTCAGACCTTTTAGTAGGGCTGTACGAGCTCTCCCTAATCTGATTCACTAATGTCTAGTTGTGCCAGCAAAGACCTGTTTCACTGGTATTAGTTAACATGGCTCATTTAGACCAACCCAAGTCAGAGAGGAGTTGCAGGATCAGCTTTGCTGCTAGAGCCTAGAGAACAGTAACTTCCAGCCAACAGTGCTGGGCAGGTTGGAGAGGGGATGGAACAGTACCTGCTACATCTGGAACCAGAAGGAAATGTGACCACAGCCACCCAGGTTTTCTTGAACTCTTTTGGTGAATTGCTATCTTAGCAACTGAAACTGACTCTTTTTTGGAATATTTCTTTGTAGAAATCTTTGCTAAAACTGAGCAGTACGCAACACACTAACATTTGTCACTGCCATGAGGGAATTGCTAATACACATCTCTCCAAAGGTATTGGCTAAATGTCTGTATACTCCACAGCAGAGCCTTTTAGGAAGTTTCTTCTCCATCTGAAAAAAAGTGCAATATCTCAAGTGTTCTTCTTTGGTCTTCTGGCTGTATTGAACACATACATTTTAACGGTGTGTGTCTAGAACAGCAGTGCAGTTACATTAGCCAGCCAAAATGTCACAGAAAACAGCCAAGATAATTCTCAGGCTTCAAGTTCACAACGGAGGGAAAAAAAATGCTTCTAACATAAAATGAATATTACTTGATTGCATATGAGAATTTTTTGGAGGAGAACTCTGGTAATGAACACAGAGCCTGAACCTTTATCAGAACCTGTGCAAGCCAAACATGCTTTTGTTGTGATGAAACATTTCCAGGAGAACATAAACATTTAGGCAAACTTGCAACAGGGGAAAACAATGTTTCTTAACATTTTCAGTCCACACCTCACTTCAATCGATTATGGATGTTTCTCACCCTGCGTATAAATGTGGCTCTTTGGCTTCTGTGCCTCTTGAGCTCACTCCAGAATGGCAGTTATTGGGGAAAGAAGGGCCTGGATATAGTCAACTTCTCTTCAGAGGACACGCTATCATTGCTCTATCAAAACCTGCAGTTACACAAATGTTTTTCTTGATACAAGTGGTTCGGTAAGCAGCTCCCTCTTCTTCCTACCCCTGCTTCTTCCTGCCCCTTTCTTGAATATGTTTGCAGGTCCCGTGAGCTGACTCGAGTTAAAAACAACCCTGCAGTACAAAAGGGCATTGAGGCTGACCCAAGTGCCCATGAAAGAACAACCTAACATGATGCTCTTAAAAAAGATGCTCAACAACATAAAACCAGAGCAGTTTAAAATACTTGACAAAACATTCACTGAAATGCAATTTTCTGTCAAAAAGAAAATATTTTGTGGAAACATAGCCATTTTGGCAAAAATTAAGTGGGAAAGAGAAGTGGAGAGGGAGATAGAGAAAGATCATGTGTGTCTTTATATATCCCTGAAACAGAATAAAGGTCATCTCGTATATCGCAAATCCCAAGTGAATGTCCTCGAAACAAAATAATGCCTGATCTGACTTGAAGTCACTCACAAAAATCGAGAAGAGCCTCATTTTCATTTTTTTCAATAAAAAAATACAAAAAATCTTGGTATTTTTTCACAAAATAGTGGTTTCCCAACCTCCTTTTAAAAGTACAATGAAAAGATCTGGACGTTACTGAGAAAAAATCTTCATGGCTTATTCACCTTCTGTGACTGCAGTTTATTCTTGTCTACTCTGGAAATCTTTGATTAAGTCCAAAACATCCCTAAAATTATCAGCAGCAGTAAAGTGAATTTTATGTTTCAGTGGTAGGAGACACACATAAGGTGAACTAGTTGTAAAGGGTTATTCTTTCAGCATGTTACTGACAGGTATCAGTATTCAGAGATTTTCCAYGTTTTGTGATTTCATCTTGCTGTTGGACATATTAACCAATGCCTAAATATCAATTACCTGTAAAAACATGCACAAACTTGTACAATATTTGAATGTACAGTAATTACACAGCAGCTGATATATCTGAAGATAATTTGGGAAATCTTTGTCCTTGTAAGATATTTTGACTTTAAGCTGTTCTACTTTCTATTGTAGTGTAGTCCTTTTTAATTGAGGGACAGTAACACCTGGGACAGCAGGAGCTGGTATATGATGACTGACATGAGGAGACAGCAGCTAAACGAAGTGCAGTAACTTACATAACCTCTTGAACAGGCATGAAAGTAGTCATCTGATGATACCTATCATTTTCCAACAGGTTTTGTAGTTACATGTTTTATTGTTGTTTTGGGGGGCTTTTTTGAATTATTTAAGAGTTATTAATATTTTATTCATTCTTGTTTCTCTCACTCCCACTCTTCTTGCCATTTCCATAAGGTGAGTAACTTTCCTAGAGAAAAAATTTATACAAGAATTCATTTCTGTAACGTTTCTTTCACATACCCTCCTACCTGGAAATTATAATTTTCAGTATCTCCTTGACTTTCCTACATAATTGGGAAACATATTTATTTACTTTATTTTAAATTCTGGCTGCGGCCTTTGGAAACCTGGACTTTTTCTTTTTTTTTCTTTCCCTGACAATCCTATTGCCTGCTTTCCAAGTCCATTTCTTATCCTTTTTACTCTGTGTTTCTGTCACAATTTTACAGTTAGCCATTTAAAAAAATATATAATTAAAGTGCCAAAGCACCTGCTAGCCTCATGCATATGCATAAAATAGAATTATGTCCCCTCCGGGACACTGGTGTTGTGACTCTGGGGAAATGGCTAAGTAACCATGACAACGTGTCTCCACCACATCTTATTTCCAGTGATAAAAGCATGATTTACCCTGTTAAACAAACCATATTACAACTTGCCCACAGCAAGTGGTGTCAGCTTTCCTGTAGAGGCACCAGGTCAGGAGGGAGAGCAGCCCAAAACCATCCCTCCAAGCCTCCCCCTCTTTGACACTGCTTCATGGTTATGTTAATGGTAGGAGGCAGGATGAGATTCAATGATGTACAGTATTTCACATTTCCATCTTGATAGGTGAGATGAAACGAGAGAAGGAAATGCAGCATTCATTAGCTGCAGGCACCAGCCCAATCCCCAGCATGGCAGTGATGGACGGTGCAGGAGAACCCGAGGGTAGGACGTAAAGATTGGTGGAGCCAACGCGCAATGATTCAGACGTTTGAATTAGATAATTTCTGCATCCTCTTTCCTGCCAGTTTGCCAAGGCTGCCAATACTTAGTGAATGCCAGGGAAGGCTACCAGAAACGGTTTTTCAAAGGCTGCTGCCAGAACAAAAAGTTAAATATGATTTTTTTTATAATCTTGCTCATGCTACTGATTAGGTATTATCTTATTTAGAGTGATTTTTAAAATCAAGTGCACTCTTCATTATGTATTTTTGATTTACACCTTGCTTAATTAAAGAAGACACCTTGCTATTACATTATCTATAATAATTATGTAGGAAAACTCTCATCATTGGATCTTGTCTACTAGAATAATACAGCAATACTTGTATTGTTAGCACTTTGAAGAAGTATTTAAATCAACCAAACAAATAATTTAAATTTTTCAAATATTGCCATGAAAGTGTTTGCATTAACCCTCTTCTCCCCATCACATACTTAAAGAAAAGTATGAAACCTTAATTTGAGTTCTTAATCACTTGAGGGCACAATTTGATTAAGAACAATAAACAGAGAGGTGAAGAAATTAAAAATACAAAAGTCTCAGAGAGAAAACAGAACTGGTGTTTAAAGGTCAAGTACATACAGGTAATTAGTTCTACTTACATGAAGAATTGCAATTAGCTTTATAAATCACATTTTGAAATTGCCGGGTCTTGTGAATCCTGGGGGTTTCTTAAAGCATCAGCTGTTAAAGGCATGTGATTAGATCAGATTCGTAGCTAAGAATGACAAAAAGCTAAATTACGCTTTCAGTGCAACCAACTGAAAAGGAAAGGCTGAAAATACTATCTGGGCTCACCAAAAGGTGACTAGCAAATGCTAGACTCAGTATTCATCAGACGATTTGGGGGCCTGACTTGTAGTCACTAAATTCTTGGGACTGACCCTTTCCCAATTCTAAACATAACCTGTACAAGTCAAAGTAGAGTGATTCTCCATTTACTGTCTATGGTCAGATTATTTTCTCTTCAACAACACCCACCATGGAGAAGGTCAGAGCCCTACAAGTAAGAAAATATTCATGGAAGTATCATTCACAGATTCAAGTAGTTCCAAAAATCTCACTCCTTAAGCATGTCTTTCATTACTCAATATTTTGGACCATTTTCATTAAAATACTAATGTATGCTCCATCATGCTCACTTGACATTTGCAATATTCTCATCCGAGACAGAGCAATGCTGGGGGTGCTCCATTTATAGCCACCTTACAGCTCCCACATTTCAGAACCCTTTCATTATCAGAAAATATAATAATTTAGTGGGTGCTCAGCGTATCAGCCTTGCCTTTTTGTTCTGGGCTGTAACTGCAAACATGTAGAAAACACCCCAGTCCCTCTTACACAGTTCAGATTGAAGGCAGTTACTTCATAAACAAAGTTCAGAACTCAAAGGAGGATTAAACTGAACGCACTAGCAGACTGAAAGGAGAAGCCAATGGCTTCTGAAAACCATAAAGTTTGCTACTGAAGAGGTCTGGTGGTTTTGTAAACTCCAAAACCTTTTGACTTATGTCAATGATGTCATGTTTTAAAACACCTATGAATGTTCTTGGCTTACTAATGCAACCCATAGAGGAATCAAAGGGCCACATCTCCAAGTCCTAGCAAGCCCCCGAGAGATGTTCCCAAAGAAAAACAAGCCCGACAGAAATTCTATTTTGGCTAGAACCTGGATTCGAGCAACAAAGTCAGTGTTTGGACTTTGGGGCAACTTCCAGTGATTTGAATGCTGAATGGTATGACACTGTGGAAAGCTTTCAGAAATATTATCGAGTTTTCCTATATCCCAGTCCCGTCACAGGTCTGGGCTTCCCAAGCAGCAGGTCAACCAAGAAACACACCTCCCATTTCTTGCAAGGTTCTCTAGTTCCCTCTGGATGTCTATTCAAAAGCCATTTGCATGTCTACCCTATGTCTGGTGCTGCACAGGAAACCTGTAGTAGACGTAGCAGAGTACCTAGGTAAGTTGCTTGGAGTTCTGGACAGAGCAGATCTGTCAGAGCACTGGGTTTGTTGCTTCAGGTCTGATTTGTTTGCCTTTTTTGTGTGATTGCAGCAACATAATAGTCTCCTTAGCATCCAGAAACAGGCTGTGTTGTGTGTGGAGGAATGGGCAAGAGACAGGGAACCAGAAGTCCAATTTTATAATACTGCCTAGGCTTCCAACTTGAGTAGTGGTTTTGGGCAAGTAACTTGCAGCAAACTCCTATAGAGAGTGTCTGGAGCTTTACAGAATGCAGTCGAAAAATAAAAGGGGAAAACACTGCATCTCAGTTTTCCTATCTGTAACATGGGACTAATACTTACCAACCGACCCACCTCACAAGGGAGATGCAATAATTAATTAGCTAATGTTCGTACAGCACTCTAACTCTGTAAAGTGTAAAATAAATGTTAAGCATTACTGGCACTTAGATTCTACAGTGATTGGTGCCCTACAATTCCCTAAGCCAGGCAGCTAGTTATTGCTGCTTAGAGCAACAGTAGCTTACAATACATCCTGCATTATCAGCTAGTTTCTAGATGGTTACATGCCAGTGTGGCTGTACATACACCCTTCCACACATGCCAGATGCCACACAGGGGAATTCTGATGTGGAGGTCCAGGATGTGACTACGCAGCATGGAAAGGGGACTCTGCAGCCACTCTGTAACTAAGCAGTCCCTTTTTGCTGTGTTTTTTCACTCCTCTCTGAAGCAGGTGTTTAGGTACTAACCAGTACCTGCAACCCTCCGCTCTGCCATACAAATACTATTTTACCTAAATTTGTCAGGTGATTCATTAATATCGCTGAAAATATCCAGAATTCCAACAAATTCAGTGTCAAAGAAGCTAATTGGTAAACTATGTAGGGCAATTTGACAGAAAAAAAGAGCTTTCTCCCTTTGTATTTTGTTGCTTTAGACTTCCTAGCTAAATTTTGTTTTCAGCTAACAAGAAGACAGCAGCTGCTAAAATTATGTGAGAGATGGGTATGTAGGTAATATTGTTTAATATTAAGTGCTGCTACATAAGTCATGAATTCCCATCAGTCATGGTTTGATAGTGGAAGATAGTGCAAGATAGTGGAGAGAGACTGGTTTGCAGCTCAGTAGTTCAYGAAACAGTTGCAGCTGTGTCCTCTCAGACATAGCCCGAGAGCTCAGTATTGAAGTCTCTACATTTACACTATATACAATTACAGGATTTTATTTCAGGTTAGATTCAGCGTGRTCCTCTGGGTTGAACATCCCTGTCATGCCTGTGTTTCAAAACCATTCAAAGCACCAGTCAGTTATTTCTACCCTTATGACTCCATATGGATTTTGAGTGCATCTAATACAAACCATGAGGAGAGTTTCTTAATTACTTTGCTTTCAAAGAAATCTTACTCGCATGGACCAAAGCCACGCTGTGAATCAAGCCAGCACATGGTAAAAGGAGACAACTGGAAATTCTTCTAAAAATCTGATTACTACTTTCAACCAAAACACTAGTGTAGATGCAACCTCAGCTCATATTTTATTCTTTCTTCTGACTTTGTAGGAATCCATCTGGACAATAAGCAACCAAGTAACACCAGATCACCAGACCAGAGTTTAAGAATATGTCCCAGTGCAAAGATCATTTGATTCTTTCCCATTTTCTTATACTGTTTCCCAAAGCATCTCCTATTTGGCTTTGTCAACCATAGGCTACTGGACTAAATAGACATTCAGTTTGAGCTACTCAGGACGTTTTTATACAGTATTCTGATACATCCAGCAATATAAAGAGGATTCAAATATTGATACACATTTACACATTGGAGACAATTCCAGCAATCTACCACTTTACTATGGGATATTGTACACCATGTTATTTAACTAATAGCATCCATGGGAATTGTGATTGACATCAGCAAGAACTGGAGAAATCTGGGTGGAAAATCAGAGCCCTAAATTTGACATTGGGTCCTAGGAGTTATATTTCATATTGAGAACCACCATAATAAATACTTAAAATCTCATAAAATTTGTTCATGATGGAGGTGAAAAGCATCTGAATTATGTATTACTAATGTATACTCACTCATCTTGTTAATTTAATTAGTGAACTGGGTAAGATTGTCTCTTTTTGTGATCTTCCTATGAAAGCAAGGAGAAGTACTTTGTGTAAGACTAGCTGGTTATCATCGCCAACACTGTATCAGTTCACTTTTGAAGTTTCTGAGAGTGAATTACTTAATTTATCTTTATTTGTTTAGTACTCAACCACTGGATAGCATCTAGAGCAATGCAAAACAAAAATATAAAAAGTTTTTATGCYGGGGTAAAAATCAATCACTCAGTTATCTTTTGCTTTGTTTCAGATGAGCAGATAGATGAACATATCCCTTCAAAAACTTGTTGAGCTTTAAGGCATGTCCTAAGCAATTTCTGTTCTTGTTTTGCCCCTGCCCATGGAGAGGATGTTTAAAAGCCGATACCACCTCTTTGCAAAACCCTTCTGCTCATCAAAATCTATGATACTGATCTTTGCAAGTTTCTCTCAGAAATTGTCAGCAGTCTGAGTACATCCCTACTGCAATTTTCTTGAAATTTGGGGTTAATATTCATTTATGAACTTTCAAGGCCAGGAAAAGCCAGACAAGAGTCATACATATATTTTTGGTTTGATCGTTTTTGTAAATCTGTGAATGAATATCTGAAATATTTCTTAGCTGGTAAGCAATCTAACTTTGTCATCCAGTCCAGGACATTTTAAAACAAATCTAGGTTGTTTTTTTTTCCCTATTTAGGAAAACCTTTTGTTTTCCCTCTTTGGAAAGCAAAGAAGTATGATAAGGAAAAAACTGAGAATGTCTTTTGAGATGTTTTAAATGTTGGTCTTGTGTACATGGGAGGTGCACAGAGTTTCTTCATGGAAGTCAAAAACTTAGTCATGTCCTGTCTTCAAAAACTTTAACAGGGAGGTAACTAATGCCAGAAAAATGCATAAGAAGATACTGTTGCTGGAGGGTGATACCAGAAAATAAAATCAATCTAGAAATGAAAAGTACATTTTTAATTATGAGTAATTACATAGCAAAAAAGATTGTTTTGAGGTGAGCAATCTTGCATTACAGGGATTAAAGATGTCCAGTAAAGGCTGAAATGTTCTTTAACTGACTGTATCTCAATTATTAGTTCTTGCTTTTCATAGTGAGCCTTGCAATATGTGGTATTTTCTGAACGCAATCCACGCCAGGGCCAAATGATTCCAGTAAGTTATCAGTTTTCGTTAAAAAGAAAGTTTAACTTACAGTTACAGGGGAAGCCTTGATGTGCATACCACACATTTTGTAAGTTTTATATTAAATACATACAAGCATCAGCCCTTTACTACAGTTATTATTGTATTATTTATATATTTCATGATTTTAAGATCAATTGTATGTCTCTCGAGAAGTCTTTTTGATGGTTTCTGAACACTCACGTAGGCAACTGCCATTTTCCATGAAAAATGAAAATATAGCTACATGATCCTTTTAGAAGATCGTGATTTTGTCAATCTGCATTTTTCAGGAATGTACAGCATCTGCTGGCAGGACTAAGTGACCTCTCACATACTACTGAGGTGAATGTCTAGGAAAAAACACTCTTTTTTGCACAATGAACCTGTTATGAACACAAGTAAAAATATGTATCTATTTAGTATTGTGGGAACTTAATATCTTATAATTCCTGTCCTTTATGTCCTGTGCAGCGACTGCTGTGCAGTGGACAGGGTCATGGACCTGGAAGCAGCATCCTTGGTGAGAAATAACAGTGTTATCCCAGGCAAATCACTTTATCTCTTTGCAAGCTTTGTTTCTTTCTTGAAACTGTAGACTCTTCAGGGCAGGGTCAGTCACTCAGTGTGGCATTTTTTCTTGCCTAGCACAAAGGGTGTCCCCTCTTCCTCAAATATTTAAGTCAAGCCTATAATGTGTATAATAAATATTAACAGGAACATATTCTCTTCTTCCCATCCATTTACAGCCCCCTTTACAATTTAATTATCAGCRCAAAATGTTTAAAGTCATTAGAGACTTTTATTACTAATTTATGTCTGTAAATCAAAACTGGCCAATTTTAGAGTCTATTACCTCTAAATGAAAGTAAGTACTCAGCATAGTCCACCTTAAAAATGACAGTATCATTTTGGTGACTTCTTCTGGTGCAGAGCTGCCCTGCTCTAACTGTCAAAAAATAAAAACACACGCACAAAAATTAAGAAGTAACTGCATCATTTATTTTTATTTATCAGTTTCAAGAAAGCTGTTGGATTGCATAGCTAAGGAAAAAACAGGGAGATTRTTAATGTGACTCTGGGAAAATAAAGCTGGATCTGAAGGAGGCYTGGAAGGGCACTCCAGTCCTGAGATTCGCTAGCCCTGATTCTGTAGGAATTTCAACACAGTTTAGTTTCATTTCCACCTGACGACCATTGGCATTAAGACGAAATCCCTGGGAACTGCCTGGCAAGCACCTGGTATGGCGCTGGGGCTGTGTGCTCCTCCCTGGCACCTCCACATCCTTGCAGCACATGTGCACGGTCTGGTGGCAAGGACAGGGGCTTGGTACCACATGGCATGTACTCCTCACCCTCCTTCATCACCCGCTCCTGGCGTCATAATAGCAGCACTAACAGATATCGCGGGGAATGACACGAGACATCACAGCAATTCAGCCTTCCTGTCAAAAGCTTAAGGAAAAAAATTCCTGACCCAGCCAAAGGAAGAAAGGCACTTGCTGAAACACCAAACAGGCGTTCGCAATCCACAGAGCTCAGCACATTAYGTGCTCGAGCAGCTCTGGAACAGCAAAATGCTCTGTCAGGTTCTGTGGACCATTGTCAGGTACGTGGAGGTAGTCTCCCAACCTTTGCACGGTGACATCTTGGCAGCTGCTCTGGCAACTGTCCTTGAGAAGCCACGGCAGCCATAAGGGCCAAATGCTGAAATCCTGACTGATTTGGACACTCTTAACCCAGACAAGCCTTCTGTGAATTAAATGGAAGTTTTGTTTGAGGAAGAACAGGGGAAGGAACTCTTTGCTAAGTCAAACACTGAAAACAAATTTGAAGACAAGGAGATTATATTACTCTAGTATCAGTTAGTGAAGACGTAGACTAGCTCAGAAACAAATAAAGGCTTCCCCAAATCAGTTATTTTATATTTATAGTATGTTTTTCATTCTAGAGAATGAAAGCATAATAACTTAATAAAGAGCCCTGCAAACAATGATCTGTTTTTCCCCAAACTAAAGGAAGCCACCAGATGTACCTGCTGATCAATAATTACAGCAACAGAAAATGATTCAGGACTGGAGGCTTTTTATTCTTCTTTTTCGGCACTGTAGGGTGAATTTAGGGTCAGGCAAAATGTAATTTCCCAAACTGGAATTCGTCCAGGACACATCCCTTACTCTTTGCTTGTGCTGCACCAAGTAAAGGGGCAAAACAAAGAACAAACTGCTTCAATACTTTGCAATGAACTGTATTCTAATACTTATAATAAATCACTTCATATCAGATAGAAATGTAGTTRTGTTTGCACCACATTGTTTCCTATTTTCCACCTAAAATCTGAGTACCCTAAGTTTAACATGTCTCCTTTGTCTTATGCAGAGTTTGGCTGTGATTAGAATCCTAGTGAAATCCAGAAAAAAATGTCCATGACATTAGTGGGCTTTGGACAGCAGAGTAATTCCATCTGATATCAATATTTCATAGATATTGAAAACATAGGTCATTTATTTTGGTGATTTTTGCAGAGATTCTGTTCTAAGGACCTAGCAGATAATAAACAATAATTTCTTTATGTTAATTACAAAAGATGTTTCACAGTTGAACATACATCAAAGTCAGTTGCTGAGGGCACTATATATAATACGCTAAATCTTTAACAGATGGGCTATACAAGAGGCTGAAAAAGTCCTTGATTAGAGCTGTGCCTCTATTGCTCTACAAAACTTCCAGATGCCATCATGTTGTTAATAATCTGGGGATCTCTCTTCACCATATTGGACCTGCTTGTCAGCTCTGCGCAATTAGCAAAGATAGCTCCAAGGTACGAGCACAATTCCTACGGCAGTGGTTTTCAACATTTTTCAATTTGTGGACCCTTAAGGACTTATCTCTGGAGATGGGGATCTCTGCACAGCAAATGAAAACCTACCGGCAGTGGGCATGCTGGTTTTGCTTACCTTTTGTGGTCCCCATAGTAGGAGTGCTGGGACCCACAGAAGTCTGCAGACTGAAAAAGACTGTCTTAGGATAACGTGTTTCTCATAAACAGATTTATGTTTTTCTTGGGTCTTCACAGCTGAAACTTGCAATTTTCTGCCACATAAGAGAAGTCACCAGTCCTAAAAAATCAAAGCCTGTGAATAAAGCAAAGCAAGCCCTCTCAAAATGTTTGGAAATAGCACGTTCAAGTAATAATTTGTGGTGGTTTTTTTTTTTGCTTGACCACAGGAAACTTACAGCTTCATTTAATATTTTGAAAACATTTTCCGAACGTTTGTGAATTCAAAGCGGAATAAGTACAAGTACCTCAGCAGAACTGCCATTTAAATCAAATTAACTTTACTAATTAGGGGAAAAAAAGCAGGCATCTCAGTATCAGGCATAATTTGTGCTTATAGAACTTCACACTTCAGGTGATATACTCTGCCTGAGAGATAGCTAAGAGAGCAATGTACCCATCAAAATAGGAAATCAACCATGGCTACTAAATTTTTCAATTCGCAAAGATTTAAAAAAATATCTGATTTGCCCAGAGGAATTTTAAGTCTTCAGATGAAACCAAAGTCATTATATTCAAATGAGTGAGTACATAGAGCTAGCCAGTGATACTGAAATGATTTCTTGTTGGGTAGCTGAAAATAATGGATGGAAATATGCTTGTCATAACACAGTACCCGAGCAGTCGTGTTTAATTCACATTTGCCTGGACTCTCAGGCTTCTTTTTTGACAGCTGAGATTGTGCAGTGGCTTATCTGCTGACAGGAGAAAACTTTCTAGCACCAGATGATATGGAAAGAGCCACAGCACTTGGATGCAACCTCTGTCACCTGGCCACGTTGCAGGTACGCCCGCGTCTGCCGGGGGCTCTCCATCCCTCTTCTTCCTCAGGGGCATCACGTGCAATGTGCAACCAGTTGGCAACCCACTGCAACCTGCCAGGGCATCGCGTTGGGTCGTGGAGGCAGGGAGAGGCAGTTTGTGCTGCACGTATTYTGCAGGTACAGGAGGAGTTAGAGGAAAGCGTGAGCCTGTGTGAGTCTTGCTTTCAGTGCTTGGGACTTTATGGGTTTTATGGCTGTGTGATAGCATAATGATGCTGTAAATCATGCATAAAGGGCCTCTGGAGAATTTACCTTATGTAAGGGATTTCTTAGGCTGGGTAAAGACACTTCCACCAGGCTTTGGCATACGCAACAGGAGAAAACAGACGGAGCAGCGTGGCTCATATAAGCCATGGCCGATGGCTGTTCGAATGAGTCCTCAGAAATGAGGACACAGCTAGAGCGGTGCAGAGCCAGTCTCAAGATGAATTTTTGCCAAGGATCTCCAGTAGCCKGAGAATATGGTGCAGAGGCAGCTTAAAGTGATTATTAACTTCTCTCCTCATTCTGCCCTTGGTTGCTGTGCTGAGTCCAGGAAAGGGGGAAAGGAGAATTAGGGAATCTCTGCCTCCATAAATGTGAGCTGGTAATGATTTGTCCATGAGGTTAAACAGCACAGGAAATAGTGATCAATATTGGATGGTTGTACCTCAAAAGTGCAAAAGCCATCTGTGCATTCTGGCCTGCCATGGAGGGGGTTTCAGCACCATCAATAATTGATTCATAAACTGTGCCTACTTATTCCCAAATGCTACAGTAGGTAAATACATACTGAGGCTGAACTCTGGACAGCAAAAAATTCTTTCTTTTGCTTGCAGTTGTTTCACGCTGAAATGCAGCTGATTTTTACTTTTAATTCTGAGGTTCTGTCCCTGGATTACCTGAACATATTAGCTGTTCTTAAGAAACCTATGTCTGCAGTAAGGATGCTTACTTGACTTCAGGCTGCAGTGTCTCTGCAGATTACCCATGCCATCCGACCATGGCAGGCAGAAAAGACCAGAGCACCCCACAACAGCACTTCCAGCAAATGCAACCCTTCTACTGACAGCCCATTACAGACTGGATTTCTACTCCTTGTGCCAGTTACCAAACGTTTCATCAGCACGTATTTGGTAAATAAGTTTCTGGTTTTGACCTTTGATATTAATACATGATGCTAACAAAATTTAATTTTTTTTAACAGAAGTGGCACTTGAGCTTGGCACAGATTTTCAGCTAATGATGCCTTTTTGGAGGAGAGAAAGAGAGTTGAGGGTTGGTTACTTACTGAGCCATCCATCATTTTGATAGTGAGACCTGGCCTAAGTCTTCCTTCTTCAAGACATTAATTTTCCACCTCCCCTTCCTTGCTCAGAGCAGGCCCRATCCTGCTGTTGTGGAAATCAATGGCAAAAATCCCACTAATTTCAGTGGATTAGTTCCAGTATCTCAATTTACATGTGATTAACAGTAATTTTGTCTACTTAGTGCCTAAAAAATTCATAATCAAATTTACAATAAGCTGTGCACTGATTTTCTAGGGATCCCAGCTTATTTCATAGGCTTCTAATTTCAATGTTTAATCACTTTTGGTTCTAGCCCAATATGCAATCATCTGACCACGGAATATGTTCTTAAAAGCCTCCCACAAAGTTGCTAGATTTGTAGCTGATGGAACACTAACTTGCAGRATTTCTTTAATACTGAAGTACAAGCAGAATTGCTCTGCTCGACAGGCAGACATTCACCCTCTGAACATTTACTATACTGAAAGCCTTTTTATACTTCAACTGCATTAGCTGAGGTGAATGGGCATAGCAATTCACAGTTATGTGATGAGCCCTAGGAGCGTGGGACAAGTGTGAAGCCTAGGTTTAAAGAACACGGAGTTGACCTTGCAAAGAAGATGCATGCTGAAATTGAGAGGAGATTTCTATGAGTTAATCTAAAACCATCTGTCTGGAATGGCCACACTGCCATTTTGGGCCATCCTRGATCAAACGGTCAGTCAGCCACGTTTTAGGAGCCATCTACCCCATTGGCAGATGGGGGATGGTCTCTCYGAGAGGGTCCCGTTTGCAGCCAAAGCAGACCCTGGAAACTATAAACCAGAAGCCATATAGACCTGGCCCAATCTTGCAAGGTGCCCAGCACACCTGAGTGGTACTGTGAGCCATTTCCTCACTGATCTTGCTGGCAGTGGAGGATTAACAGCACTTCAAAGGATAAAATCACAAGGGACTGATTTAAAAAAGATGTGACTGACTCTGGTGCTCATTAAAATGAGGGACTAATTGCAGTGGTTCAACTGCAGTCAGGTAGTGCCTGAGCAGGTGTTGTGTGCGCTTCCCCAGGCAGCTCAGGCAATGCACCTGCAAAAGGACTAGCATCCCGGTCTTGCCCCTCTCTGGATTTATTCTGTGGGAAAGATCAGTAACAAGTGTTCAGCATCCTTTAGGGTAGGTTCTTCTGAGAGCCTTTTCGGAAACAGCTAACATCCATTGTCCTACCACAGACTTTTATTGCTCCAAACATGATTTGGACACAGGTTTCCATAAGCAAAAGGCTATTGCACAAGGATGACCAGTGAGCTATTTCATTAAAGGCCTGTTGGTGTTAACATGTCAAGGGCTGAAGGACTTGGACCTCCACCTCAAATTTGGCATTTTGGCCTTCCCAAGCCTAACCTCTCCCTCCTTCCGCAGCACTATTCTCTGCTGGTGGCCCTCAGAGCTACCGTTCCCAAGATGCACCATGGAAACAGTGAGAAACTTTCCAAATTGCTTTTTTTTTTTTTCCATATGCTTGCATGGCTAAATACATTATTTGATACTTATTCTTTAATTTATGGTAGTGAAAAAACTACACCAAGCCCTGCATATCCGAGCTCATTGCTGTGACTCCTTCTGATCGCTTTATCAAATGGAACCCTTTCTTTAAGCTGTTAGCTAAATGTCGCGTGAAGTTCTGAGAACAAATTGTGCTTCTTTGGGACATTAACTTCACATTAATTTGGCTAATCACTTCTACTTGATAGAAGTTTGTTTGAAAAACAGGATACTTTGGCTGCAGTGAAACCTGTATGAAGAGTCACATAATAACAGCCATCATCTCTGGTAGTGGGCAGTGAAATCTCAGGATGAGCAAACATGGAGTTAAAGATGAAAATGCACTGGAAGTGTGTTTTTCTGGGTGGTTGTGTGTAACAGAATGGAGATTGGGATCAGGAGGAATTAGAAAAAACATATTCAACAGAAAGAAATGAAAGCTTCAGTTAGGCTCAGCCCTTACTTGCCTGTTTTATTCTGTCCATGGACAAAAACATGTGCAGCATTGCCAAATTTTATAATCAATTCCACAACATTTGTTGCCTGTTTTCTTGCAGCCCCAGCCCCTGAAGTCAGAAGACTTGTGTGAGAAAGCTCCCTTCCTMTCTGCCTTCCTCCTCTCCAGCAATGTCTAGTGCTTGCAGGAAAAGCCCTAGAGACCCTGACCCCTGGTGGCTCCAGAACCAGAAGGCACAAAGAATGTGCTATTTTTAATATCCTGTGATTTTAATGCCAATCCCACAATTAATAAGCACTCAATACATGATTTCTGAGTATTGAGGGCTGTCAGCACGGAGTGTGGCTCCCCTCTCCAGGTGAAAGGGAAGGTGRGCAGGGGCACCAGTACCTGGGAAGATGATATCTAGCAGCTGTGGCATTGGGTACAYGGTGAGCACCACTTCCCACCCGTTACACAGGAGAGGTGAACGTGGCTGGAAGGACTGGGTGTGTATTGCGAAGGTTGGTCTGGATTTGTGCATGCAGCCGGGCATCTTCCACACTTCACTCTCCACACCTCTTACGCAGATAGGTGTAATGACAGGAGAGACTATCAATGGGAGAGGGCTATAGGCATGAAGCAGGAGAAATGTACTATTGCACCCAGCGCTTTCAGCTTGCAGAAGAAAGGAACAGTTCCCCAAAAAGCATGAGAACGGCAGGTGACACTGCCTTGCTCCACTCCCCTGGCAGCTCGTGGTCAGCACAAAGAAAAAGAGAAACATCAGCAATGATTCTGCTGAGGTGGAGTCATCTCCCTTGAACTCCAGCTCCCATGCTTGCTAAACCATATTTCCTAATAGGAAAGATGCTATATGGTGTGGTAGATGTACCCCAGGGAGGAAAGGTGAGGGGCTCTGGCCAACCCCAATAGGTAAATTATCTCAGGAACACTAACTAGAACCAATTGGGACAGTCTGAAATCTCAAAGGAAAAAAAGAAGATCAAGGGGCTGTAAGTGACTCCATCCTAGAAGAAGACAGCCAAGGCACTCCAGCAAGCTCAGCTGGAGGCAAAAGAATCCCTCCCCTGCTCTCCCTCAGGACATGAGGGGTAGCCAGGGTCCCCTCCCTCTGCTCTGTGGTGGCAGCTGGAAAGTAAGCCAGGGAGGARCTGGGTCCCTCCTGCAGCAAATGTAGGTGAAACTGTGGAGACTTGGCAAGTGAGCCAAGTTCAAAACATTTTTAGAAGTGTGGGGTGTGAGAGAAATTCAGCTTCAACATGTTTTGTTCTTACTCATGGCACTTTCAAGGTCTGCAACATAGATCTTCAACTACTATTCCAGGGGTTTGGCACTTTGCCTTTTTTCTGATAGTATCTTCTTGCTGAATGGACTAGACATTGCTGTTGTGTTTAGAAAAGGTCTGCAGGTCTCCATTCGTGTTTTGACCAGCTTCTCCTGCAGATCACAGAGGGTTGCCAGTATATGACTGGTCCCCAGAAATCTCCTTTGCCCTCCTGCAACATGCTTTCCCTCGAAAAGCCTCTACTTGCGTTCGAACCTGATTCATCAGTCCTTCCCGCAGAAGGAAATGCAGAATTCTCCTAGTACCAAGTTTGGAGCCACCAGCCCAGGCTGTTGCTTGAAGCAGGAGCCGGCATCCAGAGCACAGCCAATGCTAGCCAGCATCTATGGAGCATCATCCAGCATCTTTTAGAAGTGCCAGGGCTAGGCTCAGGCTTGTAATTAGCATATGCTAATGGCTCATTATAATATGTAAATGACACACTAGGTCAGAACTGCACACCCATTCAAACTAATGAGCTGTGCACTTTTTTTTTAAGTGGCACTAGTAATTGGGTGCATCATTTTACTGTCGCTGCTAGGCAGAGAATAAGGAAGCCATCTGTAACGACAGGCCAGTGTTTGTAGCAATCCCATTGAGAAGTAAAGGCAAGGACTGCTAATTTCCAAGTGTCCAGCAGGGAACCAGTACACATGCCTCCAGTCACCATCGTCACAATTCTTAGTATCTGAGCATGTAATTATACGGTCATATTTTTAGAAAAGATCAGCGTTTAAGATAACTGTTGAAAACTCCTAGCCAAAGCAGCATGCAGAGATCTGTTTGAGCACCTACTGCCTAAAGTGCAGAACACCTGGGTTTTGAAAATGCAGCTGCATGTGACCTTGTAATGAAGACAACATTAATATCTCATTTATGGGGTCTGCTCTTCCCTCTCAAAAATAAATTCTCCTGTAAAGTTATACCACTCTCTYTGAAGCAGACAAGTGCCCAGTTTAATATCAGCCCCTAAGAATGGATAGACAATGAAACTTGCTAAAACTGATTTATTTCAACCCTCACAATTGGATTATTTATTTATTCTCTCTATTAATTAAATTCCTTACTCAGAATCTTTATCAAGAATAAATTAATCATCAAAGAATGATTCAAATATAATTTCATATAGTTTTTTAAAACAATTCAGATACATTTTACAAAGGGATATGATTATTTTTTTATCCTAATTTCAGATATGAAAACAAAGAACTGAAACAATTTGTGTTAAATGCCACACTGTAGACAGTCGCCAGAGCTTGCAATAGAATCGAAATCGCCTGGGTCTGTATCTCTCCAGCAGATATTGCCCACAATAGCACTAGAAGTACGGTGGAGCGATGTGCTCGGACTCCAAAGCTGACTATGTACAAGGCAGATCTTTATATGCTTCAGGTTCAGTGCAGTATCAATGCAGGCTATCCCAGACTGAAGCCCAAGCTGGTAACTCCCCACAGCTTTGCACGGTGCCACATGGACTTGCTTATTCAGGGTTTTCAAAGCTCATGAATCTCTGCAGCAGGTTCTGGGGTTTGATGTAGACATACCTCAACCTTATTAAAGTGTCCCATAGATGTCACTTATGGGATTAGCTCTTCGATGCAGTGATTTTCAGATTCTTCCAGTTTGTCACCTCTCTTGTACAAACTACCTATTTTCATAAAGTCATTTGTGTCCAGTCTTTGCTCTTTTCCATCTTTCCCATGCTGGACTGGCATTGTGGGGACACAAGCATGCTATAATGCCTTCTCTATTATAACCAATTTAGAAAGCTCATTAAAAATGCCTATTAATCCTAATTCACCGTTCACATAGCCATYCTGACAGTGAAGGTATTTCCCTTCTGGCAATTTTATTAAGTGAGAGGAAGAAGATATCAGCTCTGAGTTTCACTGCTTGTAAGCAGTCCTAGAGCACAGGGCATGCACATCATCTTCAATAGCCTTGTGCTCACTTGACTCATATCGGTTGCTCAGAGTCCCCTCATGGGTGGAAAGGTCAACAATGAGGCATGATGACAAAAAAAGGATATTTTGACAARACTGATGTAGTGTTTAAAGCCTGGAGTAGCATCCCCAGAAAAACTCCATCAGAGGATGTCCAGCAGACTTTCGGGTAACCACAAGTGAATGGAAAGGGCAACAACTTAACTGTTGTGATTTACTAAGTGAAAACACAGTCATGTAACAGTGAGAAGACCCAGCAAATTTGATAGCAATCTGCAGATGGCAGTGTTAAACCCTTTGCATATGGCTCTCGCTTTTGATGTCAACAGAAATATCAAAGAGATCAGGATTGGGCCAGAGACACTCTGTTCAATATCTCCGGACACAAGGTCTTGGCATTAGCATTACAAAAAATGTCTCATGTTCCCAAAACCTAAATATATAATTTGTGAATGATATTATGTGTTTGCAGCTGGCAGTGAAGGGTGATATATTGTTAATGTCTTTCTGCAAACGTTAGATGAATAGCTATCAAAACTCTACTGTCTATATTGGCATTCATGTAGCATAGTCTAAAACCACTTCAATCTGTCTCACTAAACTAGAGGTTTTACTATTTTTCACATCATTTGAATTTTTATTATATCTAAATAATAAAATGCATTATTAGGATCAATCTAAATCCACAGTATTTGCAATTTTAGGATTTTCTCCATAGATTTGGCTCTACTCTCCAGAATCTAAGCCTTCACTTTACAGAACTGAACTTTCTCTTGCCCTTCTAGTTGCAAAGGTATCTTGGCAACATTTAAATGCTGTACCTCCCCAATATATGGCTTAGCGCTGAGCAGAGAAGGATTGAATTCAAACTTGCAAGCCACATTCCATTTATAAAATGAGGTCTAATAAAAAAATGCTTATTTRGCTGCAGATAGGGTAGTCGTGCTAGCAATTATGTTTCAAACTCTTTATAACATTTGTAGGGCTTATTTAAAAGAAAACGAATAGAAAGTGAATGTGATAGATGCATTATTTTCCAGTTGCAATGAATTTGAATAATATGTAATAATGTATATAAAAATAATTGCTGCTCTTAATCATAGGTTTTGCTTCAGTGCTRTCTGCTTAAATGACCCTAAGTCATAGAGTGCTTTTTAGTGTCTCTTCCCATTTCTTAAAAATTGAATTGCTCTTGCTAAATGAGTGGTGGCTGTCTCTATTCCCTCCCCACAGACCACAGAGGATGAGAAAGGAAATATTATCTTGTTTCTATTTCAGAGCCATCAGCTAGCTTTAGAAATCTTCTTGACTATCTACCTAGGAAATGCCCTTGTCGGAGAGGCTGTGCTGCACCTGTCTGGGTGTAAGAGCCAGGTTCCTATATGAGCAACTTATAAATGGTGTCCCAGTCATGCAATTCACCAAGATCAGCTTGGGAGATGCAAGCGACCACCTCCCCAGGGTGAAAATCCCTGTCACCTCACCAGCAGGGATCAGAGGTGCACAGTCAAGTATCCGGCACCATCGCAGGGTCACCAGCCCCTGTCCACATGCTCACTGCTCCATCATCGTTAAAAGAGAGCACCTCTGGTGCAAACAAGCTGAAATCTCTTTGATTCTTGGAGAAAGAAGTTTGCTGCCAGAGTGTGTGTACCTGAGCGATGATAAAATTCGGGGGACCCATGTGTGGGCTCTGCCTGTGGTTCTCAGTCTGCCTGGAGGTGCCGACAGTGGGCGTGAAGTCAGTGAGTGGCAGTGAGTGGAAACCCATCACAGGCCCCAGGCCTTTGGCATCCAGCCCCAAATCTCATCTGACTCCTGCAGTATCTGGTGCAAGCAGCAACAGCTGGAGAAAAAGACATTACCATCTACTTTGGTAAGATACAGAAGCTGAGGTTTTGCAGGGTCTCTTAAGGACAGAAGGGAGCTACAGGGCAGGTACAGGCCCCCTCTCTCTGCAGATATCACATGGATGGAGCCATCCCCAACTCCGCATGGATGCAGCTCAGCCAAGTGACACGGGGCCGGACACCATGCCAGGCAGGGGTCACACAGCAGGAAAAAGAGGACCAAAGCTCCTGTGGACCTCCTGATAACGCACACCTGGTAAGAATCCTGGATGCAAAAGGGATGATTTCTCCAAGGACAATACAGTCCGAAAGCATAGACAGGACAGTGCAAAGACACTTAAACCCATGAGGTTGGATACTGGTAGCAGTTCAGCCACACTGGCAGAGAGCCTTCTGCTGACAAACTTACCCTGTGGCATACCTGGGTTAAGTTTTGCTTTGCTGCATGAGCACAAGCCCATTAAGCGTTGCAGTCCAGGGGCTTTGTGTACCCACCATGGTCCCTACTGGGAAAAGTAAAGCACGACCTCTTCCCCACCACCCATCAGTGCCCATCCACCCTTCAAAGTCCCAAGTCCACTGAGAACTTCAGGCAGATGTCTTGCTTACACCTAGGGGCTTTCAAGTTGCCTTACAGTCTTTCAAAGACCTTTGTCTTGTGCTGTCACAAAAACTTGCAGCTTCTACTAAGGCAGGGGTAAAGTGTAGACCAGAATTTGGGTCTTCCATTTGGGAAGAGAGGGAAGCCAGAGGACCAGTCTCCATGCTCCAYAGCTGTGGGGCTTGCCTTGCAAGGAGCTACACTTGGGGCCTTCAGGAAGGCAGTCCCAAAAGGTCCACGTAAAGCCTGGAGGCCTGGCAGACCCCATTCATCCATAGTGTTGGCTTCATCCCAGACTATTACTCTTGGCAGTAAAGTGTGCTGTGTATTTTAATGGTGAGTTTTATTTGTTGAAAGGATTAAACATTTGTAAAATATTTGACAAATCAAACCTTGATTCAAATAATCAGTATAAGATGGCAAAAGCACTGCATATATTCAATGGCATGGATGTCAAAAAGCATTTTAGCTCCACAAAGACTGCAAACCTATACCTTACTGTTTTTCTTTGCAGAGGTTTCTAAGGACTCTTAAGTGATTACAAGATGCCACTACAAAATTATACAAAGTGAATCGTTAATCCACAGAGCTCACAAGTTAGAGCGTAGGCAATATTAAACAACCAAATAAACATGCAAAGTGTAGGAAGATAACTGATCAAAGACAGGAGAGTTCCATAAATCAATAATTAGAGAAGTATCAATGTTCACAGCAGGCTGCCATTCCTGCAACCCAGGCTTGTCATGATTCATTCCAGAGAAGCGGGGTCAATTTTACCCCCTGTTTATAACTGATTTAGCATGAAGTACGTATTAAAAGGATTTTGTATTATGTGCTCTGGCTTCAGTTAAGTGAGAGATGCCAAGCAGCCTTCAGACCTACAAAGTACAAAAAAAAAAAATAAAAAATAGAGGTTTTCACTGGATATAGAGTGCGAATTATCCATTCTGAGTCTCAAGTAAAGCTAAGCTACTATCAGCTAGCTTTTCTGAAGTTACGCTGCATGGGCCAAAATCTGAAAATTCATCAGAATACTGATATATCTAAGTACTCAGGTGGCTGGATAAATCAATGTCATTTACATTTTTAACATTTACTGCAGAGTGTTGGGGCACACACATAAACTGGGGGGAATTACACAGAACTCCTGTTTTCTGGGAAAAGCCGTGACAGCATCCAGTTGCCTTTTCCCGATACAAGCTTTGCAGTGTGTGCTAATTCTGAGCAAATACGGTTTGGACGGGTTGGATGCTGTTCATTTCTTCTTTGTTTTACTGCATGACTCTGGGAAATAGCCAGGTGATAAATACATTGACTAGTCATGGTTCTTGCCATGTGTGCAAAGTTTATTTCATTTTTCCCTCTTTACTGATTAAATCCCACCAGCTTATCCCCGTCAGTCAAGGCTTATGTGAACTAGCGATCCAGTCAGCCTCAGGCTATGTAARGCAGCCTTTTGGCCCTGTCTGACTTCGGTTGTATTGTGTTACCTGGGATATTCTCCAACCAAGAGAGAATTGCAGAGCTATTGAGAAGTGGTACATTGGCTTGTCCCACCACAGCAGCCTGCTTCCTGAGAAGCTAGCAGTTCTAGCCATGCTGAAAGTGAAATTTTAATATGGCCTTGGCAGCGCTCCATTGGCATGTCCCCAAATTTACACTAGTGTAACCAAGATCCGCGCTTGTGCCAGCGTCTGTATTATATTAAAGATAAATTGGACAAGATGTGTTCATATCTGAGCTAAACTCAGCAAATCAAAAACCAACTTAACAAAATAAAATCAGATGGTCTGACTCATCCTCTTTTGAGAGATCCTGATAAAATATGGCTGTTCCAGAAGCGCTAATGTGATCTTAATAAAAGATGACACTGTGAAAAAACACCAGGGGAAAAAAACTTGACAAAAAATGAGTTTTCACTGCGACTGGATCAGCCTCATAGATCCAATCCCATCCCATATAAACAGAAATAGATTAGAAACCTCTGCTTCCTTCCTTGACATACACAGAATAAAATCACTGCATAGGCAGAACACCGTGAGCATGCACAGTAGGTAGGTACCAGACTGTAATTTATTGTTCAAAATACCAAAATGCACCAGTTTAACTGAAAGAACAAGGACATGATATGAAACAGGCATGAGCTAAAGCACAAAACAAGAGGAATGACTGGAGCCTACCTCCTCCTACTTCCGAAAAAGCTGCCTAATCATTAGCCTGGAGAGTCATGCTTTCACTCACCCCTTCTCCTTCTCTCAGTGAATTCAAACCATTTTTCTGCACAGTGGTGCAGCTTCATGAGAGGCGGTAAAGCGTTCCCAGAAAAACCTATAGTCTAATGACTGGAAGTGTGTTTGAATTCTTTCCAACAAGGATAGGAACTGAATGTGGGTTTCCTACTTCCTACCCCCTAGGCTGATGCACGATAGAAATGGTGGCGGTTGCTTTTCCAGAAGTCTTGTAAAAGAAAGTGAAACCTTCAGAGAGTTTTACAAGGAACTTAGTCTAGCCAGGCTATGCTTGGCATGCTCCGAGAGCATCTCGAGAGCCCGTCAAGGGGCTGCCATATCCTGTTGTTCGTTCATTACTGTGAAGGAAGAGGTCAGGCAGACGATCTGTTTTCATACCCTGATGGGTTGAAGGAATGGTAGTTAAGAGGGAGAGGATGTGAGCATAACATTAGAGGGGGAATTCATTGTTTGTCTTCAGAACTACAGAAAGCACCTTTGGATGCCAGGTAAAGGGGCAGTCACAGCTCTGTAGCCATATCCCGCAGTGGCTTATTTAATTGCCTACTTGCCAAGTATTTGGCCAAGTCATCTGAATAGCAATATTCCTTCATCTGTCTTATTTTATATACCTGTGTGCCTTCTATATGGCCCGCATCCTGACGCCTGGGCCCACACCTTCCCTGTAGGACACAGCCTCTCCTGCTGCTTGCCCTGGCTCCCATGGACATCAAGCCCAGGAGCAGCGGCCACAGTGAGACCACACCATACTTGAAACCATTCCCCTGCATGGACGCTGAGGGATGCATGAGACACACAGCAGAGGGGTGCACGATACACATGGGCCACAGGTGAGATCAGACGCAGCCAGAGAATCCAAAGGATCAGTCTTGCACGGTCTCATATGGGGAACCTACTTCTCCAATGGTAGTTACAGCTGTGCCAGTAAAGCCAATGCCCTTTTAGGGCTTGAACGCAGGACGCTGAGTGTAAGAGTGTTCCCAGGTGAACTCTGACAGCTCTTTATCAGTAAAGTCAAGGAAAGAGAGACGATAACACAGCAAGGCATGAGAAGACCTTTGTAATGGGGTCATTAAGATCAACCTGAGAGTACATTCACAAATATCATGACAACATTGTGGATGCTAAGTGCTATCTAAAAAATGCACTCCTGTCTAAGTGCTAGTATTAGACAAGGTGCATTCTTGTCAAATACTGTTTGGTCCAGTAATTGAAAAGGATCATTAAACATTTACTGAAAGTCAAACTGGAAACACATGGATGAACAGAGCTGTACTTGAATACCCCACAGCTGTCACTGATACCACAGATTAAGTGGCAGCGTGTTACAGGTTTCCAGAAGAGGAGAGACAGACTACACACACACACACACACACACACACACACACACTCTGAGCTAAGGAAGGCGACAGTGGAGGAGGACACTTTTGCACGTCTGATCAACCTCCATGCTCTTGCCTTAGAGCGCTGGCTGTCAAACTGTAGCTAAGCATCGACATTTGCACTTGCACTCCATTCGTATAGACACACCTACAGATTTATTTTGCATGAATATTTGATATGACAACAGATTTGATACCAAGTAGGCAGAGTTTGAATTATTTAATTGTTTTCCTAGAGTATTTTATTTTTATTATTTAATGAGTGCTGACTTTGTGATTGGTGCTGGACAGTCATGAAGCAAACCTTAACTCCAACATGCTCATGGACTGATCTAATAAAGTCCTTCACCGCTTTGAGGAATCTGAGCCTCCACTGAATTCTGACCCTTTGCATGATGTTGTCCCAACACAGCCTTCAGGATTAACCAGACCAGCACCAAACCTATATCTGTACATTGTGACGGTCTCCTGGTAAAATGGGCCATGGATCAGCCTCAAACCTGGGATCACAGGTAAATTCTGCAAACTCCTTTCTCCCCTCCTCTCTTCAACCCCTTCTCTGCAGCGGATAGAATTTTGTCAAGATTTCGTGTGGCATATTTAAGATGTGAAAACAACACAGAGAAAAAATTAAAATGTTTGTGATCCATTATGCAGAAGGAGCATATTCTACATGAAAATATTATTTACTTGAGTTTTCTATTCTAAAACTTGATTTTGTATTCAAGATTTAAGGTCTCCATGGATGTGGAAAAACGCTTTGAGACTCTGAGGCTTTGAAATGCTGAATTGCCTTGTATAAGATAAAATCGATATTTTGAAAAAAAAAAAAGTAAAGTGGAAATTAATGTTCTTGTAATAGGTGAGTAGCTTTTACACAATTATTTCATGGTGATAGACTTGGTTTTGATGTAGCTTAATTAGCAGAATATAAATTATATATGTTTTTTTTAAAGATGTGCATATGTATATTACAAGATTTTTTTATTTCATTGTGGAGCAAACCATTTGATGTGGCTCTGCAAAAAGCTCTAATACACATCAAAAAGCAATCAACAAACTCTTTGAGTACATCAAGCAGGATAATTTAGATGGTTTTTAATCATGATTATGAAAATATAATTAGGTGGTTTCATGTTGGTTGGTGAGTGCGTAGGGAAAAGTGATTCTCCAAACAGAAAAATATGGATAACATTACCCASGAGCCACGAAACAACCACACACACATGCATACACAAACCAAACAAAAAAACTGCTGGCCTGCTTCTCTAGTAGATCAGCAGGTAACATGTTTAAATAGAATGTCATTTCCTTTAGGGTGCCAGGAAGATTCTTATTTAACAGACAGATTACACAGAAGTAGCTTTGGAAAAATGCCCCTTTTTAATGTGCTAGAAATCATTAGTCTGCGATTTAATAAAATAAAATCCTCTTCTCAGAATTTAGGCAACAAGCAGAAGATGCACTTTGGGTCTAATCAAACCAGAGTTTTACTGAAGAAAACAAGAGGTATTGATGAGAGTGCTTTAACTCTGCCTGGTCCTCAAGTACTGGAGCAAATGCCACGTGTCTGTATGCACGGTCTTCAGGTGCATCTTCTCTAGATGCTTTTAACCGCCTTAAGTACCCTGCTGTTCTTCAATCCCAAGGAAGGCTGACTAAAGACTCCTTACTTAAGAGTTGCCACATCTAAACGGCCTCATCTTTGCAGGTTCTCTTTGCACAAAGCCTCCCTATGCTTTCAGTCCTTTTTGATGTGCTAATCATGATCTCCTCTGTTTCCCAATAACTGACTCTTCTCAATAGTGCTTGATTAATCCTGAACACAGTGCTGTATGCCATGATGCTTCACTCCCTTATATGACAGTATCTTAAATATTTGAAGTGTTATTCTGAAGTCCTTTCCTTTTACATACTAACATTACATTTTTGGTTGTCTGTGAGCACTGAGCAGATGTTCTCACTAACCGTAGAACCATCTCCTGGCTGGGTGTAGGTAATCTATAACTCCCCAGTGTCCTCAGTGTCTGCCTGCCCGTACATAATCCTCACACCAACGCTCCTCTGTGGTGGTCTTCACTCATCAGTCGTTCTGGCAAAAGAAGGTTACCACTATCAGCTTGCCAATACATTAAAGAATTAGAGAGATATACTTTTTTTACTTTTTGCTATAGTGAAAACTGTCCCCTCTCCTCACTGAGTCCTATTTCTTGAAGGGCTTTATCGCTTGCTCTGAGGGAGTGATTATCACTATAGTGATGGCTAGAGATATCTCAGTAATCTCCTACCATCTCATGTGGATCCCTAACAAATACTCTCCTCTCTCCACTTCATACCAAAGGCTAGATCTGTTTTCAGTGACTTAGTGGAAATGCATTTCATATTGTTTTAGTGATAAAAGAATTACTTCAGGTTCTTTTTAAGCACTTTGATCCTTTTTTTTTTAATTTAGATAAATAGATTTGATAGAAATCCTAGAGAGTCATGTATTGTGGCAGAAAAAAAAGCAAGTTGGTAGAAGATGTCTGGAAGTGTTTTGGGTTTTTTTGCCAGCTAAACACAAATTACCAGTGTGCCCTTAGAGGCTCTCAGGAAAGAAAATACTGCCTTCCAGTCGGTCAGTCTGAAGCCAACCATAATGCACTGATGTGCTGAAATGGCAATCACAAAACACAGGGTGGGTGAAAGTCAGGTTTTTTTAATGAACTTTTTTTAAGACTAACTAGAACAACAGTTAAGTGCCCCTTAATTTAGTGACAACAGAAACAATTGAAGTCATTGCCCAGAGCATGGCTCAGCTTGACAAGTCAAGAGCAGAAATGGCAGGAGTGGAGAGCAGACCCAGCAGTTCTCCTGGGTGAAGACTGTGAGTAAAACAGCTAGGGGTTTGCATGCTTGTAGGTAGATGCGTGAGGGAGTGAAAAACAATGAGAAAAGAGAAGACATTGGGAAAGCCACCTGCTAGAGTAATAAGCAATGGTGCATTGTCATGAGGTGAAACCAAAATATAGTACTTCCTGGCTGGGTGCTCACTAAAAAGAGACTTACACTTCCGAACAAGAAACTACCTTGCTTGCTCCTGCCTTGCTGTAATAGCACTTTGCGTGTATCCTCTGTAAATAAACAGGGCCGTTTCAAAAGAAATCCTGGGTTCCTATCACCCTCTTCCTAATGCAACAAAGCCAGCAAGGCCAAGATTTTGGCTAAGTACTCGCACCACGGGGACAAAAATATTAGCTGGCATCAAAGCCTGTGCTGCACAAATTAGATCTTCTTATCAAGAGTTAGAGAGATGAAGAACTATTGCTCTCTGCCCAGGAGGCTGGGGTCCATGCCTTCCCACATGCTGTTGCAGGCAGCACTGCCTCCTTCCCTTTGGAAGATTGCTACAAACTCTGGTCTGATCCTGTTACTGCTGAAGTGAATGGGAGTCTTGCCACTGACTTCAAGATGAGAAGCAGGCCCTCTGCTAGCAAATCCAGTCTTTATAGTCCTTTCCAGATACTAAATAAAACTGTGCTTGGAAGTAATTTGGATGCCAGCAAGCTGGCCCAGTTTGCCATGAAATTCAAAGATGCCCAACAATGTGATGTTTATTAGGACACAAATAAAGTATCTTCTTCACAGTGTAATGTGTAATTTCCTTCCCAATAAAAATATAAACTTGCCTTATGTGCAAACAATTTTAGCATTTCTGTTTTTATGCCATCTTACTGACAAGAAACTCCCAGCTGTTATAATTTGTCTCATCCTTCTCTCTCTTGTAGAACCAGCCTTTGTTCCTTTTTGCAGTGCCAGGGACTTGCTGAGCTCCACCTGATGTGATTTGTCCAGGCATTAATAATGCATCTTCAAGATGCAAGATGCATGAACTCCTTTAGTAACAGATCCGCCAGCAGACTGCCGCACCGTATTGTGCCGCTTTCCCGAGATGGGGGAGGCAAGAGGACCGCACAGGCCTGCACGCACCCACGCAGGTCATAAGGCTTGGGAGCGAGGGGTGTCCTGTTATTACGAGGGGGTCACCGCATCCTCACGCTGAGGACAGGCTGAGGATAATGAATATGGAGCCGTTCCTCCAGCAGGAAGGTCCTTACCTGCCATCCAAGGAATCCCAGTGGGACGACCTGAGGTGTCCACAGACAGACAGTGACTTTAGGAGCTCGAGTGTTGCCCCACTGGTGAGTGCTGGCCCTAAACAYCACAAAAACAAATTAACTTTGCCTCCAAGTGCTCCTCGCGGCACGCGTCGGGGGCTCAGCACCGGGAGGACATAGTTTATTTACTGTGTGTGGTGTGAAGGGGAGACTGCACCCTGGAGAACAACGGCACGAGCCGGGTTGCCCACTCCCGGGGACGACGAAGGGCCATGTCGGCCGCCCTCCATACCAGCTCCACTCAGTGCCTTCCCCGTGCGCGGCCTGCAGTGGGCCGCCCGCCCCCTGCCTCTCCGCCCTAAAAAAAATAATAAAACCCCAGAAATAATAATATAAAAAGCTCGTTTAATCGATACAATCGCTCGCAGGGCCGCGCTCCCGCACCACGGCTCGGCTCTGCCCGCGTCGCCATGGCAACGGCTCCCGGCTCTCGGCGTGAGGCCRCCCCGCCGGCCCCGGCCCCAGCCCCGGCCCCGGCCCCGCCGGCACGGCCCTGGACCGGCCGGCACGGCCCCGGCCCCCGTCGCGGCGGTGCGAGGGGCGCGATGGGAGGCACCGGCTGTAGGGATTTTCTTAATGGCACCACGCGTTGGTGGCCCCCGGGACTAGCAGGTGCTGCTGGTAGTGATCCGCCAGGTTGCAGGCCCGAGGCCCAGCCCTGTCTCTTATGGCTGTATATATAAACCTATACACACTTTTAACACAAATAACGTGTTTCCAAAATAACATTTCTGGCAATGTTTCCAAGCTTTCTGGCGCGTGGCAATGGCAGGACATCATCGGGGCCCCTTAGGCAGAGGATGCCTTTCCCCGCGGACCTTGGCAGTCGGCGAGAGAATCCTGATGCAGCTCAGGATTAACACAATACCGATAGCTGGCCCATGCTGCCGTCTAAAAGAAATGCACAGAATTTGCCATTAAAAGCCACCGATGCCTGTGCAGGCAAGCCTGGCAGAGCTGTTTCAGCGTGGGCTGCTGTCGGTGGTGACCTCAGGTTGATGGTCTTCAGCCGTGTCCCCGCCGCACGCGAGTGCCGGCGGTGCCTGGTGGGCTGTACCTAGCCTTATGCTTCCCTCTGTTCGACAGACTTTTGAACGCTTCAGGAAAAGATATGCAGCTTCTTCTTGTGTTCTTTTTGCATTTCTCAAATCACATTGCAATACTGTGTTAGTTTTTTTTAAAAAAAGCTCAGCCTTCCCCCATGCTGTCATTTGGGAAGAATATAAAAAAAATATTGAGATGTCTCTGAGACCAGAGAGATGCCTACAGGTGGGTGAATAATGGGGGGGAGGGAGGAAAGAAGGACAGTCCTGCTGGGGATCATCTTTAAGAATCCAAAGAAGACAAAAATTAAACAAAATCCTCCACCCATTTAATTGGACATAATTTCTCCCATTTTATCCACAGTGAACTTTACGGGATTCTTTTTTATTTCAGTCAGGTTTTTTTGCATACACATATATAGGAGAAACCTTTGTTCATAAATTTATATTAAAAAAGACAGTGAAACAAATGCTCCTGTGAATTTTGTTTCCAACAAGCTTCCAAACTGTCTGAAGAAGTCATCCTGAAATCACTTTATATTTTTGAAGACTGTTCACCTAGAGACCAGAAACAATAGACTGGGATTCAAATGATCCTTCACATACAAACTGCATAGTGAATTACAGCTCACAAAAACTCTGATACACCATCCAGTCTGTAAGCAATACATAGGCTGAAATATATTCACATGAACAAGTCACAGAAGAATTTATACAGTGAATAAAATTAATAGAAATTAAAATGTGATCGTTGATCAACCACAATCGGGAAAGAGCTAAATTCAACAAATCAGCTGTTTGCAACTAATAGTTTTCCTAGGTCTCATGATAGATGTGGGTAAATTTTGACTTTCTAATTATGACAACAGAACTGAAGAGAGCGCTGAGAAATCAAAATTAACTAGTGCCTTTCCTGAATTAGTGTCAGAATGTGTTGATACAGGTCTGGAGCATTGCTGTGAAATGTCCCAAGTTCACAGTCTGGGCTTTTTTCAATATGTCGTTTATGAAAGTGTGCAAAATCTTGACTTTTTGTCTTGATATAAGGAAAAAAGGTATTCTTTAATATTAAAGTTTGGCTGAGTTCTGGGCAACTGAAAAAGGGTTTCATACTGGGAGATGTCAGGCAATCTTTCTAGCTGTATCTTCTACTGCATCTCAAAGAGGAAAATGCACCGTGCTCCTGTGAGTGGTGAGGTGGCCTTGCAGGTCCTCCGACGTGCCGAAGAAAGGGRGACTTTCCACCAGGAGAGGCGAGGAGGCAGCCAAAATATTACCTGCCAGATCTGGCCTTGCATCGGGCTCAGTTTGGACTCAGAAATCATCAGAGGCAATATTAACCCCCCCAGCCCCAGCTTCTTAGTTTGAAGGAAATTTCTACACATGCCAAGGAGTGTTTCATCAGTCTGCACCACACTGGATCCACTGCAAGTAGTTTTGTGTAGGGAAATCTAGATATTGTAAGTGCAAAATACAATTTGAAAATCCCCCCTGTTCAACGTGATTTTGTTGTTGTTGTTGTTGTTGCTCCAAGAGGCTGGGAAGGACACTACAGTTTTCCTCATGTTAATTCTGGCAGTATTTCCTCTGAAAAACCTCTAGCATCAATATGCTGTGAAAGAAACCTTTAAAGCTGGGTGAAAGGATGATGGAAAGTGCCTCGTGATGTTCCTGTGTCACATATAGGACTATTCAGAAAGCAGGCTTTCTATTGTGTCAAGATTGGAGATTTTGAGATATTTTCTTGTCATATACTCAGATCTCAAAATTTTTGCACAAACTGCTAACCCAAGAACAACTAAATGTGGATAAAGCTGAAAATTTTAGTCTCCTGTTTTTGTAAAAAATTAATTTTGACTTCAGTTTTCATTAAACTTCAGTAGCCCTAATTTACTGGCACTTCAATTAAGCAGACTGGTTTGACATTCATGGTACTTTCTTTCCAAAAACAGTTTCCATAATGATAATTGAATAAAGTTCTTGCTTTGTGAACACTTCAGATTTTAACAGTTTCTGATTTTAGCGTTTTTCAGAGCAGGGAGGAAATGTTTAACATTTCTTTTGAGTGCTGGTTGTGTATATACAAATTGGAGCTCCGGGTTACACCTGGCAGACAGGACTCCCACAACATACACCGCAGGAGACTTGAGGCCAGCCCCAGTGAGTCCTTTCCAGCCCACTCTAGGATGCTTCTAGAATTGCCGAAATTGTCCATTTCCCACCATCTTCTGTGATCCTTGTATCACTGAGCAGTGGTCTCAGCCATTCACTGCGACCCATAAAATGTTTCTCAGACCCTTCTCATGCTAAATAACCCTCCTGCTCTCTTACTTGAGGAGGTGTGACAAAAAATCCTCAACTAACAACACCATCTGCAAAATCTGTTGCTTGGGGAGGTGAGCTCAAGGGGAAGTACCAAAGGGACTTTTGCAGAGCACTAGGTGGGGGCAGCCCCACAGCAGCCCCACTGAAAACACAACAAGGCACCGACCTAGACCGGCAGCTCCCTTGACCAGGGACTTTGGAGTATTAGTGGGCAATTTCAAGTCTTCTGTGCGTGGTGTATGCCCCCCTTCCTTCCATACTTCTTGAAGAGTTAGACATAGCCACAACTAAAACCAGGGATCTATAATGCTGCTGTAGCAGCCTCCGGTCTGTGCAGCGTTGTTCAGGCGTAACCCCATGAAAGCCTAGACGTGAGGAGGCACAGCGCCTCGCCTCCGGATGTTGTGCTATTGATAGTCACAGGAACGACCGGGAGGGTAGGCAGTGATAAACTCAAAAACATCAGGAGCTGGGCAGAACACCCGATTAGAACTGCCTGCGCCGGGTCCCGGCAGCAGCAAAGCTGATGCACTCAGGCAAGGTGGTGCAGGTCACTGTTGCTGGGGAAGCGAGGGAAAGATAAGAAAGTGAGAAGAGCGGCTCTGCCTTGCTGCCCGGGCCCTGTCAGGCAGATAAACCACACGCATGCACACAGGCGGGAGAGCCGGGCTGGCCCCGGTGGAGGTGGTCCCTCGCCATCCCCGAGGCAGCCTAGGCCATGGCAAAGGATCCAGCTGGCAAGGAAGCAGCTGGCCTTAGCGGGCAAAAAAACCCAGAGCCCAAGGCAGCAGCAGTGGAAGAGATGGGGGAGAACGGGTCTGAGAGCCGTTTATTCCGAGACAACACCTCTGACCCTTCCCCCCAGCCGAAAATGCAATCTATTTATGTAGGTATACACATATTTAGCAAGCTTGATATTTTATTATAAAAAGTTATGGAGCTTTAGTGTTTGCTTAACTGTTCTCATCTATAAATATTAATAGCCAGACTGTCTTTTGTATATACACAGTTTCATAACAGCAGAGTGTATCCCAGCTTTGCAAAGTCCTAGTCATCTATTTGCCTGGGGGGAGTAATTTCTTTTGAGTGGCAAGAGTATTCAGACTTTCTTTCTCAACATTTATGGAAAAACAGGGAGATTTTGGGGCTTACTGAGGTRAGCATTCAAGATTTCAAGAAACTCACAACATTTCAATATTCTAATGATCTCCCGAAGGTTCCTCAGTTATATTTTTTTTTGTTTATTCATCTGGGTTTTACCTCGTTATGTAGCCTGGTATGGTGTAATGTGGAATTTAGACCATTTGCTTTATACCATAGAATATCAAACTACAATATGTGCAAAGGAAGTAATGGCAACAGCTTATGCTAACTATTCAGTACTTTACCCAATGTCTGCTGTGTACTGTGTGAGGTTTTTAATCACTGAACTATTAGATGAAAGGACAGTAGAGTTAATTCCCCCTTTCCTTTTCTTCCCTGTAATCTTCATCGCATATATCTACAGCAGTGTTCCACRTAGAGACTGAGAAAACCCTTTATTTGTGAATCTCAAAAGAGATTAGACTGAGACAGAAGCTAAACACTGCCAAGGATGATAAAGGTGTTTCTGGCCATACAGAGAAGCTGAACTTTGGAAATCCACTATAATGTGCATTTTAATATCAACATCTTTAGCACCTCCAGAACTWTCCAGGAATTTTAGGATCACAAGTCCAGACTTGGGCACCTGTGGGTAGAGTCAGGCCAGTATTAAGTACCTGAGCTTTTTTATGTATCTAACCCCAAAATACATTTTAAAGGGACACAGGATACAACTCCACAGCTTTGACCATGAACCTGACTTAGTAACTTCTTGCACCCTGGAGGGCATTTGTTCTTAGGCCAAAATTCATCATCTCTGCAGTCATGATGGTACCACCGCCATGCTTTTAACTGGTTCACTAGAATTAAGTCTCCGCTTAAGAGAAAAAAAGAGTTTTAGCTGGTTTTGCTGTCAAAGCCAATTTATTGCATAGCTGAATCCTTGGTCCCTTCAATCGTTAAGTTGCTTGTGAAAAAGTTATTCGTTATCCCTGAACTGATGTGGTGAGTGTGCCAGCAGCTTTTTCAGAAACCTCATCGTCGTACTGTCTCTAGCCTCAGATCAGCAAGGCAGTCAAGCACATGCTTACCTTTAGGTATGCACTTAGACCCCTTAACCTGCTGCTTTCACAGCAGATTAGAAAGGCTAGGCAATACTTAAAGATAGGCATACACTCACCTTTCCCGTTCTTTATTACAGCACTCGGAAGCAGTGAAGAACCCTAACTGTAGCCAAATTCCGGTTTCTACTAATTCTGAAAACAAGCACAAATATTTACTTAAAATATTAATATGCTTACCATATCTTATCTTTGACATAATTACTTTAATTAAAGGAATTTATAAAAACTAATGTTATGCCTACATGCCCTAGCAGTAACATGTGAGAATAATGGATTTTAGAGTGGTTGATTTATTAATCTTAAAATATGTACTTGGAACGAAACAGGTAAAATTGTAAATTGGGAAGCAATACACATGATTATTGTGTTTTATAATTTAGACTTGGATGAGTTGTGTTTACACATATAAAGGGCATACACTAGCTAATTATCATTAAACATATTTTTTCATTTTTATATTCTGTAAAATATAAAAATAAATATAAAGCATGTCATTTTGCTGCTTTTTGATAGAAATTTTTTAGATTGTATTGACCTTTGATATGGACAAAATTTACATAGCAAACATTACCAGGATCTTTAATGCTATATGTACACTAATACTAGTATTATGTACTTCATAAATTTGTATACCTGACCCCAGTTGGCACTACAGCTACTACCCTGTCCTTACGCACATCGGACGCATCATTCTCCAGTGTTTTCCCTCCTCCCCTCCCCAGAAAACTTCCTTCAACCTGCCTCCAGTGCCTTGCAGTCAGGTGAGGTCTTCATTGACCTCTTTATAGCGAGCTCTGCCTTCCTTAACCTGTGAAAAACTTCAGACATCGCTCCCCTACCTTTTTTCTTGAGATCTTATTTTCCTTTGGCTTCTCTGTCTCTTTCTGTCTGTCCTTCTGCCTCTGTAATTACTTTTTTGGTATGTCATAGTGCTTTGCGATCACTAGTGACCATGTTATCCAACATTGCCTACTGGTTACTTTTACTCCTTGCCAGCAACCATCAGTCATCTCCTGGCTGGTAAGTATATTGCAAACACATGGAAAGAACCATCTTTGTCTTCCACATTGATATAACACTGAGTACTGGTCTGAATTCTAAGAAATACGTGTTAATGTCTGGCTACTGTGACATAGGAACTACCTGAAGCTAAGGGTATATTTTACTTGTTGATTTGTTTAAACAATTGGTGAAGGAATGGTAATGTATTGTTTACATACAGTTGTTTCATGCCATCTTTATGACATTACGTTATCTAATGTGATTACACAGCAAAATAATGTTGAATCATGACTTCTTTGTAGGAAAGTCTAGTCTTTTAGACTACAAGTCTGGCGTACTAGCCAAAAGCATACATAATTTAAAAGGCACTTTGAATACTGCCAGAAAAATTGTGTGAAATATGGGTGAGCTTGAAGGGAAGAAACTACACAGAGGTTAAGTTGCATGAGAAAATCTTTCTCCCAACTACGATGCTATTAGAAAATAAATGGCTTTTTTTTCTCTTGTGCATATATGCATGTCAGTCATGTGGTACAGCTTACAGACTAGAAGAGACCCCATGTCAAGAATGTTTTTGTTTGTGTCCCCACCTATTTGGAAAAGCACACAATTGATTACTGAAAGAAATACGATTATGTACTCTGAATAGGAATGCTATGAGGTTCAAAGTTAGTCAAGCACACTGTATAGGGCATCTGTGTTTGATACTAATGTGCTCACCCAACCACCTTCACTCCTTACCGCCACGCTCTGCCAGGTGAACTACTAGACCAACACGAGCTGCATTAAAAACAAAGGCAAATGCAGCTTTGCTTCAGTCTTGAGTCAGCCTAGACATAATAATTGCATGGAGAAATTTAATGTGACACTTACAGGTTTTGAGTTTAGAGAACATTTTGCTGTTACTTGTATCTGCCCTCGCCTGTGAGTTCTGAACTGGGGTTCGTAAGGTCATTAATTCTAATAGTAATGGGAAAGCAGGAGAGACATGTCATGGCATGAAACAAAAATCCTAAGAGCAAGAATGATTTAACGTTTAAATCCAATCTCCTTTATATTATGTTAGGGAGTTTGAGATGTGCTTTTTTAATCTTATCTGCCAGGATTATTTTTCCACAGGAAAACTTCCCCATAAATTCACAAAACGTTCTGGTTTTACACCCCGACAATTTATTATTCATGAAATAGGTCTTTTGAAGTACAATTTCTAAGTATTGATGTTTTATCTTTAAACAGTGAACATGAGCACAGGCTTAAAGGCCCACTGACAGTCACTCAGGAATAGCTCAACTGCTCATGCCTAGGTGAGGTCTTCCCCACACAGGGAACCTTTTGTAAATATTAGTTACTAGAATCGCAACGCTAATACATGTAGTTAATAATTATCACAATGTGCCAAAACTGCACAGTTTGCTCCCTGATTACAATATTAAATTGCTATTGAGCTGTGGTATTTGCTTCAGGCAATACTACTGAGAAGCCTCCAAAGGCTTTGGCTGGCCTCCCTGCACAAGCATGGGAAATGTATGCCTGCACAGAAAGCAGAGGCAGCGCTGGGGTTTGCCAGAAAACAAACAAAACTCAGACAATAGAAGGAAAGTTTTATCAGAGCTGAAGTGTCCTTTCACTTGGGAACTGTCATCTTGTGAAAAGAAAACACACGTGCGCACTTGATTAGAGCTTCTGTGGCAGACCATTACCATGAGCCGGGTGATTCAAGCTGTTCGTGGAGGGTACTGTGCAGCCAGCTCTGAAAGCTTTGTTTTAGTTGCTTTTGACGCCATCTAAAAAGGAGCTAAGCCACTTCAGAAAAGTTCAGAGGTTCTGCCTGACATGTTTGTGCACCTCTATCAATGGGAATTTTCTGCTGATACTTTTGCCCATCACTCTGCAGAGCGAGTAGTTGCAGATGACAAAGGGGAGCCACCATTGCTGGTACCACTGTTCATCTTGGTTGTGCATTACAAATTCATGATGAGTCTAAACACACACCCTAATCCTCAGCTTCAGGTCTTGATTCTTTATCTTTCTAAACCCATGAACCACACTTCCCAGTTTGAAGAGTCTCCATTTAACTGTAAAATTCAGAAATGGTTCAAGCTGTCTCCCTAGATTTTGGGCATTTGGGCTGGTATCAACATCCACACAAGCTCAGGGAAGGGTCTAAGAGGTACAGTGATGTCTGAGCCCAGATCAGGTCCTAGACTAAGGTTTCTGCTTCAGAACAGGAGTTGGAAAATGCTTCTGCAGTGTCGGCTAGCTAGTGCTCACTAATCTGGTACATAAACGTAACCCTTATTTGATGGGAGGAGAAGGTGAGACAAATCTATCAGGAGCAAAGTTTCAGGCTCAGGATTTGTTCCTTCTTTGCCTGTGATAGAAGCTGACTTCTCTGTGATTTTTCTAAAGTGAATGCATTTAACATTTAGTGAAGTACTGAAGACAGCATAGCCAGAAGGATTGCAGTTATTAGGGTATCAGTAGGAGTAGTCCAGGAATGTGATTTGCAGGTACAGATTCCAATCCTTGCACTTACAAAAGGCTGTTGAAAGAGAGCATGCAGAGTTTTGACTCTTTCTATAAAGCAAAGCCAGGTGTTTGCACTTGGAAAGTGCAGGTGCAAGTTTATGTACTTGAGTTTATCAGGCCCAGGCTGAAACTGTATCCCTAATGAGATCATATGCTATTGTCCAGCTTCTGCATCATTAAAGCATGTTATTCATGTAGGTTCTGGGAGTTACTCTTAAAATCACTGTGCTGGGTTTTCTAACTCTTTTTTTTTTTGTGAGCTTTATGGTCTCTTTAACAGAGCTATGTGAGTTACACGGGGCAAGGCTTCCATCCTCCTTCAGAAAACATATGTTAAATTGAAACAGTAATAATGCTATGACCCCTAGAAGGGGAAACAAAGAAGAAGGGACACACATTTGCTGGCTGCTCACCTGAAACTGCGCATAGGTACCTCARCTGAATTCAGTATTTCATTTCAGCATTTGAAACTTACCTTAGATGTTTCCTCAGAGAAGATACTAGTGCTAACTTGTTCTTTTTATTTATGCACTTGCTGAATTGCAGAATGTGTGTTTCGCGTCTCAGCTGTCAGCCTTATACCATGGGCCTCTTGTCCAGAATGAAATGTCATTCTTAAATTAATCACAAAGGTGTTAAAAAGAAAAAGGAAAAAAATTGTCTCCAGACTGTTTTCAGGGTTCTTCTGAAACCCAGATCATAAAATCAAATAGAGACTGTTGTGCTATTAAATCTATCCTGCTATCAGCTCCTGCTTGTTTCCTAGTACCTATTTTATGGCACATTATAGTGCCCAATTTTAAATGTCCCAAGCAAAAATTGTATCTATGGGTTCTTTTGGTTCATGCACCAAACTCAGATTAAGGTAGCCAGATACTGCTTTTTTCTGCTGATTCTCTTCTGCCAGGCACTGCTGAGATATTTTATATCCTGTCAACAACCCCTCTTCAAAAATAACCTGAGAAAGCAGGTAGGCTATTACACAAGTAACGAAGGTCTGCTCTCTTTCTTCCAATTTCTTCTTCTACGACAGCTAACACAGAAAAAGGTCAAGGCTTGTCATAGAAAACAAAAAGCAAAGAACTACCTGGTGTTATGTGTTACATTGGCAGGTACGATTAATTATTTATGCAGKACCATTGGTAGAGCAGCAGACAGGTCAGGTTCCTGATTATGCTGTCTGTGGGCATTTTGCTGATGTATGTCAGCTCCATTCTTGGTCAAATATTGTGGTCCCATCCTGCTGCCGAGAGTGTCTGTCTTTTATTTGTGAATTCCCACTAAAAGAAAAGGTATAGAGCTGGCAAGAAAATGGCATCTCAAGCAGCATATATGTGTTTTGTTAGTTCTGGATTGTGCAATAATAATTTTGATCTGATCTTTCAGCCTGGATTCTGGACAAAATTGTTTGGATTTGAAACTATAACACAAGAGCTGGAATAACTGTCTTTACTGTACATTATTCCCAAGGCAAAACTAGAAATCTAGAATCCTTAAAAAGGCTGAAATTAAGAGAAAGAGACAAGCTGGGGTTGGTATTATTTTGAAGCTTATATAAAAGTTGTTGGTATATATTTTTTTCTCACTCTTCTTGTTCTCCCCCTTTCTGATATATCTCACTCTCCCACTGACCTCTAGCCAAATTTAGAGGAGAATCTCTCATGCCCCGGATTTCACAATCAACCCATCATCACTGCAAGCCAGGGCTGAGGTGGGCTACGACTTCCTTATCTGCTTCTCCTAGCGAAGATTTGCCATCAGTGCTGACACGCCAGCAGCAGCCTCACCAGCTGCGAGGAACATATCTCCTCGCTGACAAAATATCCTGTCAGCCAGTGTTAGTCTGGAGAGCGTGTCTCTCCCAAAAATCCCTACGTCGTTGCCACGAGTTGCAATGTGAAAGCCCTACCATCAGGGCAACAGTAAAATTTATTCTCAGGCTGGCCTCACATGTTAACTTATCACCAAACTAAACTCTTTGCTGAAAGACTGGAGCTTGTATTCACAGAGGGTGAAAATTGGTTCCACTGGGAAAGCTTCAAAGTCATTTCAGCCATTAAACTGTGGCTGGATGTATCATAAGTACAGGAGGGGTCGAGGCACTGCCTGTGAACCACGGGGACTTGGTAAAGAAGTTCCTGCTGAAATTGGCAGCGTGATTGTGTATTCTGTTTCAGTCCAGCTCTGCAGCAGGAGCGAGTCGCGTTTGTACATGAGACTCATTATGCTTCCCCTGTTTAACATACCAATTACTTTCTGTGTTTACCATGTTTAGAGCGACTTCATGTCAAAAATTAATAACGCTAAAATAAAGAGCTGCGCTGATGTATGCTAAAGGGGAAGCACGGCAGATTAATACAATGTGTGTAGTGGAAACGGAAGGTGGATTTGCAGCTGTGGGGATCACATCCAGAAGAATTTCACTGCATGCAGTGGGGGGGTCCTGCAGAGGCCCATCTGCTCTTTAAGGCACACTTCAGACTGCGATAAGTGTATCTTGAGAGGTCGCAGCGCCTAGGTAATTTCACCCTGTAAGCAGTGTAAACACGTAGTGGTGCCAGTCAGTCCCTCTAAAAGAGCTTCGCTCCTCCAAATTTCTCGTCTGTCTCTCCATATTGGACAGAAGTGTTTGGGGGACAAGTAATTAAGTTGGGAGGACAAGATGACAGGGAAACTTTTTTGTATTTTTTAACTGACCTTTGTACAAGCTTGGGCAAGTGAGGAAACCTTGATTCACCCCTGCTGGTCCTAGGCAAACCCCTGTAATAGCAGCAGGTCTCTGATCTTCCTCTTCAAAACTCAGGAGTCCACAAAGGATTTTACCCAGATTCCCCAGAGAGCCTGACAACTGCAGCCCATTAACCCTTTCCTACAACTTTGGAATTCAGCATCTGTCTGGCAATAGGACTGAAAATGCTGATGAAGTCTCAGGTAGGCAGCATGCCACCACACACTGAGGAATACTGCCTTACTCACGTTGATCGCCATAGACAGCAGACTGGGCAACCTCCTAATGGGAAATAACGGTAAAAGGACCATATTGATTAGTGACATTGGAACAGTTGTCGTTGATGGAGATCATAAAAACAGTTGTAATATTTATAACCAAAACAGATGGAAATTTTATGTTTTCCTTAAAAGAAAGCCTCTGTATCTGAAGACCTCAACAAGCAACTAGTATACAGGCATGCACTGTTACTTGTTGTCTCTGGTTTCAGTGGGGCACCTTCTCCAGGTTGGCATGGGAAAGATCCTGGTTTCTGCATCACTTTGCTCACAATCTTTGATTTCTTTGTGGGGAACTGTGTGAGGGAGAAAGGGGAGAAGCTCTGAATCTGCCTACTAGCTCCAGCAGTAATGGATGGTGTTTTTACATTTTCCTGTTTTTCTTGCTTTGGAAAGCTAATCCATACTTGAGCAAACAAGCTGTTTTTACAATAAAAACACACTCAGTGCTGAGAGTTTGCCTTGCATGTTTGCCCTCTTGTAAAAGACGACCTCCACTAAGCAATCTGTATTTGATAGTCCATTCGGTAAAGTCTTAAGAGATGATTCATGTGAATAAATTTTCTCAGAGCCAAATCCTGAGCTCTCTGCTTACTTCTTCTCCATTTAAACTCCCTTTCATTTTAGTGGAAGTTTGCTTTTCATGGATTTCCTCTATTTACCTGTCATTTTTTTTCCACTGCAAACTCAGCCATACTCTGAAGGAAAAGCAAGGTTCTTTCCTTCCAATGCATCACTTGCAGGTCATGAAATCTCTGCCAGCGAAAATATGCAAGAATTATCGCTGTGCAAACATTATTTGCCTCTTCCACAAGGAGAAATTCCACTCATGCCAACACTAAAGGTGAAAAAGGGAGGAATCCAGGAACACTTGTTAACAATCAGTGTGTGCACTGACTGGCCTGGTAACTGATAAGGAGTACAGAGTTTTATTAATAATACAATAAAGAGGAACCAGCTCACTTGTCATGAAGAGGGTTGGTTTTGCAGGGCTAAAAACCATAAACTTCTTAGTTTTGAACGCAGACAGCAGTGATTCTCAATACACAACAGGAACAGATCTGCTGAGTAAGAAGGTACCATTTTTATAACATTGCTTTCAGAATCATCAATCTTTTACTCTTAAACAAGCTCAGTGTTATTCTTCCAACAGAAAGGTCAAAAATACATGATATGAAATCAAAATCACTGTTTCATTCTCCTTGGACTGGATGTAGGGCTACTTGCCTCTCTCTGACTGTGTGAAAGATAATACAAGTGTAGGAATATCTCAGGTTTAAATACCCTCCAGAAGGCCTCTTTCTCAAGGTACAGTGAATGATGGGGTACGGCTACTAGCAAACAGAGGCTGGAGTCATGATTACTGCAGCTAGGAAGCACAGAAATGAACACCAATTTCATGCCCAGCTGCTATGCCCAGCTGTGGAAGATACTCTGTGTGCTGACCTCCACCATCAGGAATTAAAGTAATAAACCCAACAGCTTGAATATCTGTTTTTGCAATTAAAGTACTCTTATTTTTCTTAAGTGCTTTCTGTACTCAAGACACGTCAGAACACATGGCACGGAAGGGGACCCAGCGGTGCCAGCACTAGCTGTGTAGGTGAAAGAGGCAGCCAGTGTGTGGTGCTGCATTTCTGCTTGGCGACCACACAGGGCTATTGGACACTTGCGCTGAGGTGCTCTGAGGTCTCCGCTTGCTCGGTGGTATGGTGCCTGAGGCCAGTCACTCCCTCAGAGGGATTATCTGGAGTCGGTCAGCAATTTCTTGATGTTAAAGGCCAATTGTCAAAACAAACTTTCTGGTGAGAGGCCTTCAAGGAGGATCTTCCTCATGTCATGGTGAAAAATAATGCACCTAGTGAGAGCATTCACTTGGGCTAGAAGACACCATTCCTGCACTATTTTAATCCGAGTAAGGACTTGTCGCTCATCCAAGGTGAATGTTTCATTTCATCATGATCTAGAGCAGATCCAGTTTAGGAAACATCAAATATTTTACAGGATCACAATGGCCATTTCTCTGCATGCCCTGAGTTTTTACTCCCTAAGACATGCACTAAAAACTATTTACACCAGTAATTATGCTACAAGACCTAGCTTCTTGCTGTAATTACAGGATTCAGTTAGCAGTAATTTGTAACTGCTCAAAGTTATGAATAACTCAATAATTTCAGGGCAGTTTTATTCCCTGGACCTGGAGGAATCTCCTTCTTTGAATCCTAATAGATATTTTAAAGTAATATCTCATCACTTTGCAGCTTAGCAAAAATTATATATCACGGGATGGTAGAGTAGAGAGTTCAGAGATTCACGTAAGAATAGCAAAGATGTGACTGTGTTGGGATTCCAGAAAAAATAAAAATCTCACACCAAAGGTCAGGTAAATAACTCAGGGACAAATAACATTCTACTGATCAAAAGCATACTATAATTTGCATGGGTCACATCGGGAATATAAAACTGACTTCATGCAACTGAAGGTAATCAAGGAGCCTGAATCTGGAATCTGTCTCCAGCAAGTAACGTGCACCTTCCTATGTGATAATTGTACAACTCGAGGCCATCTACAAAATACAAACAGAATAATTAATATCTCCCTCATAACATAAAATGGTGGGATGGACTAATGTTGTTTGATCTCCTTGAGTCTTCTCCTTGTAATAAGCGCTTATTTTGTATTGCATTATGCATAGTATATTCGCTCACGTCTCACCGTTGCGATGTTTTCTACCAAGACAATGAAAATACTGGCCCCTTTTTGCATGAACCCACACCACATATTGCCAGAAGTAGCTTACATCTAACCTGAGGCCAATAGATGCTGGGAAGTAATTAGTTGTAGTGCTGCTATAATCCCTTAGTAAATGTAAGCGCAACTCCTATTTGTGCTGAAGGTGAAATGTTTGTGGTAACAAATGCCCTTTTCTCTGAATAAAAATGTATTTACTTTTAATCAATCAGGGACTCATTATCAGCGTTGTCTTCATCTCCCTAAACCTTGGCCTTTTGTGTATGATTTCAGCGTTGGAGGAGAGCGTCTGCAGGTTATTAAGAGAATGTTGCAAAATAACTCTAATGACCTGAATCAGCTAGGGAGAGGTGGTCAGAAATTACGAGGCAGTCCTATTATCTCCTGGCACCTCCAGGCTCTCACCAGACCCTCGCAGTCCTCAAAATGAAAGGAGAAGGACACTACTATTTAATCAGTGGGTATGTTGACACGTCGCATGATGTGTGTGTGCATGCACATGGCACATGTGAAGAGCAGCCTCCGACGGGGGAGAAGGATCCTAGGGTAAATGCTGTGCTCTGCTGCTGAGGACTGTAACCTGCGGACTCCGGAAGGCGACATAGAGAAATGGCTGCCTTAATTTCGGAAGCAGAGCTGGCTAAGGAGCAGGGGGACGGGTGGGTGAGGTCTGCGGGAGCTCAGGAGAGCCTGGGCTGTGTGACCCAGGAGCCGGGGCTGGCGGGGGCTGCGCAGCGCCTGCCGGGCTGCATTTCGCTGCGGTGCTGAGTCCGCAACACCTCACAGCTGTGAGAGGGGATGGGGAGCTGCCAGCTGGCTTCGCCCCCAAAGCACCCCAAGTGCACCTCTCCCCAAAAGTGCTGCCAAGCCAAAGGGTGCAGCCGAGCAGAGGTCTCCTGGCCACAAACAGCCCTTGAAGACGCCCTAGATGGCTGCAGCCCTTTCCCCTCCACCCCCCTTTGCAGAGACAAAGCATCCAGAGCGGGGTTGAAGGTCTGAGCCATAAAGTTTTGCTGCTTTTAAAGGCTGAGGAGGGAACTCTGGGAATCGGTTGCCATGAACTAGGGCAGTTGCTTTATTTATTTTCAGTTTCCCCAATGTGCTTCTCTTGGCCAAACCTGGAAACAAAAGTTACAAATCTCAGCTATTACAGTAAGTAACTTCCCAGCAGGGGCCCTGCTGCGTGAACAGGCAGAGGGTCTTTCCAACAGGCTTTTCCAGGACACGCATGAGGACGGAGGAGGATCCTGTGCTGGAAAGAGCATGAGCGTTGCTCCACCTCACTCACCTTCTTGGTCTTCATGTTTGGCCCCAGAAAAGCGCCCGCTCCAACAGGCATGTCATCAGGGATGTGAGAGTATTGCAAGAAGTGAGAGGAAAATCATCGTAGCAATCTACCAGGAAAAAATAAAAGGATTTTCTGACTTTGTGGCTTCTTCAGCCGGCTGTAGGATAGTTCGTTGTCCTGTGTGGTTAGTTTGCCAAGTCATTTCTCCCTCCTTTGGTGTCCTACTCACAGCAAGCAGGGAAGTGGCTAATATTGCTGAATGTAAGTAAGTGGCACTGACTTCAGCTATGGCTGCAGTACCTGGAATTACTTTGGCAATTTGTTTTTAATTTTTTCATTTGTTGAGATTTTGACATTGATTGTGAAATATTAAGACGAAAGAGAATGGGAAAATCTTAATAGCAAGCTCATTTTAGAGAGGAAAAACTCTGAATCGGTGTCTTTTCCCTGTGGAGGTAATCTGTTATCCCTCAATATACAGGCAAGGCTTCCATAGACAAATGAAATGGCAGTGCACAGCATCTGTTTGCTATGGAAGGAGCACAGACTTCTGGTAAAAAGTACGTGTGTTGCAGGAGGAAATTTTGATTCTGAACACGTGTGGTTAGCTTTTGATACAAAACTCCACCACTACAAACTCTGATCTGGGCTCCAGTATTACCTGCTTTAAAGATCTCTTTCTATAACATCAGCAATGCTGAATCAAGCCAGCATATTTGACTTACAAGAACAGCTTTATCAAAGGGTAAATTGTGACAAAAATTGTCTCCTTCCTTGTTTCTTTGTACAGTGCAGATCAAGTGATACACTCTCAGCAGTAATGCAGCCTGATCGTTACTGAGCACTCTCCCTGGCATGCCTATGAGCAAACTTTCTATTGTTTCAATTAGATGATCTTGGGCATTCAGGGAATTTAATACTGATGGAGCCAGCTCCTAAAATCCTAGAAATTAGAGCCTGAGAGAACCTAGGGAATCATCTTGTCCATCCCCTGACAATGCAGATTATTTTCTACTGTATTTTTACTGTGKTTTTTTCCAGTCTATTTTTAATGATTCTAGCAACGGGGTTTCCATCACTTTTCCTGGGGGACTATTCCACATTCTAATAGATCTCACTGTTAGGAAAATTTTCCTGATATTCAGTCTAAATTTTCCTTTGCTCAATTTCATCCCATTACTCCTAGATATGCCCAGTAGAGGCGGGTGAAAACTGAAAGTGAGTAGGCAAACCTGACACATTATGTGTGCTCAGAGCCAATTTACAGCAGCGGGTAAAGTGATAGAGTCAATTTGCAGCATTCTGTAAGTGACAGAGAGGGTCTTAGGGCATGCACTCTCTGAAAATGGTTCTGAATCTTGATGAAAACCCCAAAGTATAGAAAAATATCCAGAAGCTGTAATGACTTTATATTTTTTGCCACACTCAGGCTGAACACAACAAGAATCCTCTATGAAGAGATAACAGGTAGGGCACCTTGTTTATGCTATGGCTGCCAATAAAACTTAAATTTATACAGGCATCTGAACAGCATACTTTCTGTTGCACCAAACACTGCAAATTGTCATTTGCTTTTACATGCTAGACAGAATTAAAATCCACCTTACATTGCTTGAGCTATTACCCACTAGGTAATGAAACCCATAGCTGAAAATTACATTTATATTGTAAATGTTCTCGTGTAAGTAACTATATGTCTGTATAATTTTCTGATACCCTGCTAATAAACTTTCTAACAAAAGATATTCACTAAATTCCTTCTGCATATACATGCATAGCTCTTTTTTCTTTTCTCCCTTTTTGTATTTCCATCCTTTTATGCACTATTATGGGGCATACCTCTGTTTTCTTTCTTACTGCTAATTCATTTCCAAACAGGCAGCCAATCCTGCTACCACTTTGCTGCCCACATCCCTAAACCTTTCAGACCTTTTACCTACTTTCTTTTCTCATGCTGTATAAAGATCATATTTCTCATCCTTCTCTTCATTACCATATAACTCTATTCTTGGACATAGGTATACCATTTCTACCCCATCATCTTATATTACCAAAAAAATTGTTTTGCATCCTACTCCTTATTTATATCCTTTCTTATACTCACCTCTTCCCCAGCGCCTTTTACTGATGCTCCCCCCAGACCTATCTGCATCAGCCTTCAGCCAATATTTGTGTCTGATCGAAACTGCAACGTTCTCAGGTATGGACAGTGCCTTCCTTTATGTCGGTTGTGGAAGATGACAGAAAGCTAGTGAAGTGATTCACAGGGGGGAGTGATATGGCCTCTGCAACAGGAAAGGAGGATGGTTTTCACAGCCTCTTGAACAGCAATCCAGCCTCCCTCAAAACTGTAAAAAGTTTAGCAGATAAAAGAAAACTAAAAGCCTATGTTAATCTCATGATAATATGAGGAACTCCACAAGGATGTGGCCAGAGTTGTATCCAATGCCTAGCTAGTGGCTGAACCTGGTAAATCAGAAGAAGCATGAAAACAGTCTACTCACGACAAAGTAGGTACTTCTGGAAGAAACACAAGTCACGGGCACGGGAATTGCTGGCTGAGCCACAATGCGTGTACTACAAATTCTCCCTGCCCTTGGGGAGGGATTCAGAAATTGGGACAGGCAAGGAAAAGAGGGGTTTGTGAGAGATTGCAAGGGAATGCCGGTACTTATAAAGAGCCACAGTATGATGAGAGCAAAGAGCAAAAGCTGTTTCTGAGGCCGGTGGGAAGTGGAGGGGACAGTGCAGCCCACAGGGCAGGGAAAGAAGTGAGGCATTAGGAGAAGGTTCAGGTTGGGTGTAGGGGACGCATGCCTGATGTCTTACTGGGACTATCAGGGCTGCAGGTGTCCCTGGCGGTGCTATGGATATCTAAGGCTGGACATCAGAAGGTACTCATGGTGCAGGTACTTGGTGCAGCCTCAGAAATGTGCTGTTCAGGGATCACTGTGTGCAATCCTATGGCTTTCGCCAAGAGGGAGATCACTTGACAGGATTACAACTGTTTCTTCTGGCCTTGGATTTCATTAATCCCAGTGACCTCTCCTATTTTCTTCCTCTTTCCTTCTTTTTGCAGTAAGTCCAAATACTGCTCCAGATGTCACTTTTTTCTCACGTGCATTTAATCACATAAACCACCTTATCTCCAATATGGATCATTTCACAGTCTTTCAGTCTTTTTGTTAGTTGGAACTCAAGACGTGTGTTTTGAGAAAAATGAAAAATCTCAACATCGTTGAGGATCCATTAAATTAAGGTGGTGTCTCTCCCTGTAGCAAATTGCCATAGCTGAGGCCAGCAGATGCATCCAAACTGGAATTATGTCAGTGGCTGAGCCAGTGATCATCTCCTGTAGAGGACTTCTGCTCTAAGAATTCGCTTCTCACCACAGTCCTCTAAAGTCCTCCGCATGCCCTACCAGTACTGCCCTTTTGGTTTTCCTCTCCCAAGGGTGAGGAATTTAGCAACACTTATAATTATCAGTGCTCTTCATCTGCAGCTGTCCTTGTACAGGACAGGCACCAATCCTTAACTGTATTTAGCAATCAGAAGACAGCAGTGTATCAACTTCAGCTGTCTTCATTGTTCCTTAGGGGAACATGCACAATCTCATCTTTGCACTCCTTTCATCCTACTTCCCTCATTGATCCCATATTGCTCCGACTCTGCTGCTCACAGTGCTCCCTGTGACCCCTTCTTCCACTCTGCTCTCTGTCTTCTTTCATGCCATTTGAGCTAGCTTTTCTCATCTCCTTCCTCTGTGTCTTGCCTTAAAACCCATGGGAGTGCTATCCTGATCTTCTCACCACTTGTGTTCCCAAGCCTTCTTTCTTCTCAACATTGATTGTAATTTGGTTTGATCTGTTAACTCATAAGCTCTTTTGGCCAAAAATCTYGAGTCCTTGATTCTTTCACCAGTTGTCAGATAACTTGCTGGCTAGCTGATGAAACGGTGTATCTATGAGGTGATAGGTACTGAGCTTACATTTAATTGTCCTTCACTTAAGATATCTATAAGAGGAGGTTAGTGCATGTCTCCATCTAAATATAGGACATATAAAGACTTAGGAGTGTTAACTCCGTAGATAGGATTTGTTGAGGTAGAGCCATGCAGAAGAAAGAGAGTACAAGGAGAAAGAAGATGCAGCACTCTGAACAGATCTAATGCACAGTCCTCTCAGCGTTGCTGTGGCTCTGTCTTAGGGAAAAAGCCTCTCTCCTGGCTGCTATTGTATGCGGGGGCCCAAAATAGGCTAACATTTGGGGTAGGTCTTAAAACAGTCATGAAAAGCAGAATACGCTTCACCTCTAACCCCATCGCACAGTTGCCTACTCTAACCTATTTAGACCTTTTTTTGGTGGCCGCTGGTTTCAGAGCATTTCCCTTTTGTCCTGCCTGTAACTCTTTGCCTTGGCATACCTACCTCTGTGACTAGAGCAAGTGTGTCCTTAAGGTGTTTCTGCCTTTGGTGTGCAGATCTGCAACCTTCTCACAGGCCCCAAAGGAAGGATAATACAGGGATTTTTTGGACAAGTTTCTAGCAGAAAGAGCTGTGGGCAAGAAGTCTGTGCATGAGTAACACTTTCCCTAAGAAAGCAGAACTTCTTACATTATTATAAATTAGCAGAATTGTATTAGAAGTATCTCCCCCATCAATTTCTCATTCTAATTGGAATAACCTGATCAGGTCACAAGATAAAAGCCTGGTGTCAACACTGGGACCCCATTCAAATAGAGAAATTATGAGCTGGTATTCTTCTTGAACCGATAACAAATCTGCTCTCAGAAAACAAAACTAGCCAAAAGGAATTAAAGCAAGACCAGAAGGCGCTAAAACAAGAGTTGGAAACTTTACAAAAGGAATTACAGCAGCATCTGGAGGTTTCCCAGAATGGCTGAAGTGATTTGCAGGCAGAGGTGAACTCTCTGTTGGAATAATGACTACAAAATGTCCTAACAGACTGAGAAGGCCAGCCGCAAAACTTCCAGTCTGAACTGGTAAGCCCAAAAAGGTAAATGGYGTAGATGCTTCAAGGCAGGGAGACACCAGCTGGGAACCCGCTAGCAGAGATGAAAAGGAACAAGGACTCACTGGCTAAATTTCAGCTCCAGGAAGAGATGTCTGGTCACAGACCCATCATGGTAGCCAGCCATCTGGACGCTCAGTTGGGCCAATTGGAGAGCTTAGGCAAAAACATTTACTGCAGTTCGTCTATTTGGTTGGCAAAGTCAGAGAGTCCCGTGGGAGAGGCTGGACTTTCATAAGTCAAATAATGCAAATACCTAATATCTTTTAGGGAAAACTCTGTCTGAGATTTACTTTGCTAAATATAACATCATGGGCTGAATGAAAGCTGGTGAAGATGGAGAGGAAGGAGGAGTTCTAGCAGCAAGCCTGAATAGCCATGCCCAGAGAGTGCCRCGGCTCTGATTTCCCAGAAAGAGGCTTCATGCAAACCTTTGCCTCTTGATTAGAACCATCCACAGATCTGAGTTGATCCAGGTGCAACTAAAAGCCAGAAGAAAAAGGAAAAGGGAAGAGAAAATCCTACCAGAACTGCAAGAAAAGCTGCAGAAACTTGTGTTTCTGGCATGTGCAGATGTCAGTGAGGGCTTTCAGGATAAACTGGCAAGGGATCAATTCAAATGTGATCAACTGGACTTAGGCTTTCACACTAAGGTCAGTGAATGGCAGCCAAAGGCTCTCCAAGGGGTCTCTGGAGTTTACCATGGAAATTGTGATTCTCCCCTTGCAGCTGTGGACCAAAGGAGGAAGCAGTTTCTGGCGACAGGGATGAAAGACAGTCACTACAAATTCACTAAGTGTAGTTCTGTATCAGGGAAAGAGGATCCAAATCTGCCTCACGATATTATTGAAAAATAATAAAAATGAAAAATTTGGCCTGGTAAAATGAAATTAAGAATAATGTGAACATCACTTGAAAACTGGCCCTGTGAAAAGAAGGATTATTATGAACATAAGGCTGCCCTGGGCAGACCATCGTTACTTCCTAGAGAACTTCTSTTTCAGCTCAGGAAATGGAAGGACATCAAACTGAAGAAGCAAAACTCAGGGACGTGTAAAAGGACCAGCATGCCATTTTTATTTCAAGTCGGACAGCTAACAACAATAATGGGAATTTTGGCGATTGAATGTGTAATAGAATCAGTGAAATGTGAAGAAATTGTAGTTGTTGTCTCAAACCTTACATTTATTAGACTAGACAAGCCAAAAAGACTAGGGATTTGGGAGATCCAAAACGGAACCTCCTAATTGATTTCAAATGGAGAGAACGTCTGGGGAATGTGAACACATCCMAAAACTGGAAAAATAAATTTTGAAACCAGGACCTCTGTAATTTGAACAAGAAGTATAAGTAACTGAGGTAATAGATGAACTAATAAGTGAGTGAGAGTTTATCACACCTAGTAACAATAGGAAAGGTATATTGCAAATATGATCTTCAGAAATTCCTTTTGAAGATGTGGGCTAGCTGAAACAAATGAAACAAATTATTTTCTAACTGGTTTGCAGCAAATAATCTGTCCTATTTCCAGGCATAGAAACTATTACAATAGCAACATACTCTGCTATCTTTTCTATAGAGGAAAGATGGAAGTGGCAGAAATCTGGTTTGTGACCCAAAAATCTTGGTGAAACTTTACCTACCAAAGTTCTTGCAAGTCTGCTCCAGGACCAAGTCCCTGTTGTTTACTGCTGAGCAGAAGATGATACTATCAATAAATAAAGAAAAAGAAGGTTTGCTTGCAAAATTTGAATTAGCCCTAAGCCACAAGAAAATTGAGACAGTGTAGAAGTGGCCTATACCTCATATTCAGAAGCAGAAGTCTTGTATGACTGCTCCTGTTCAGTTGTGGGCTTGCGAATAGCACCAGAACCACTCGATAAGACTGATGAGAAGAGAAATCTCTATCAAAAAAATCCATACCCTTCACTAGAAGGATCACTTAATACCTTCTGGTTTAGAAATGTCTCTGCTGCGTGGTGACCATTTCTTCAGTTCCTGAACCACACCTGCTCCTCAGCAYCCCCAGTGTTGCTATCAAGCAAATGGTATGTCAAGCGCCCCTCAGCAGACTCACCTGCATCTCTGGCAAAAATTGAACCATTGAGGACCGTTGGAATTGGCACTGCCAACTTCTGCTGGGACTTTGCCTTGCCCTAACTGTTGTTATCACRTCCTGTAGGGCATCCCTACAAGGTTCCCGCCTCCTGATTATGCATGTGGCCATAGAAGGGTGTTGGTTCATGGTTTGTAGCATCAGAAAAAAGAACCATGCTGTTCTAGTGATTGCTTCTTTTGTAGTCTACCGGTGTTGAGAATTCCTTTGTACTGGGAAAAGGTGACAGTGGCTTCATCTGTGGGACAGTATAGACCCAGAAAGAGAATACAGGGATCTTACAGAGGAAATACAGGATACATGAAATTCAGGTGTTCATTAGCAATAACCTTCCATTTCATAGAATCATAGAATCATAGAATCATTAAGGTTGGAAAAGACCTCTAAGATCATCGAGTCCAACCATCAACCCAGTACAAATGCCCACTAAACCATGTCCTGAAGCACCTCATCCACACGTTTTTTGAACACCTCCAGGGATGGTGACTCCACCACTTCCCTGGGCAGCCTGTTCCAATGCCTGACTACCCTTTCAGTGAAGAAATTTTTCCTAATATCCAATCTAAACTTCCCCTGGYGCAACTTGAGACCATTTCCTCTCGTCCTATCGCTTGTTACTTGGGAGAAGAGACCAGCACCCATCTCTCTACAGCCTCCTTTCAGATAGTTGTAGAGAGCGATAAGGTCTCCCCTCAGCCTCCTCTTCTCTAGGCTAAACAACCCCAGCTCCCTCAGCCKCTCCTCATAAGACCTGTTCTCTAGACCCTTCACCAGCCTCGTCGCCCTTCTCTGKACACGCTCCAGCACCTCAATGTCCTTCTTGTAGTGAGGGGCCCAAAACTGAACRCAGTATTCGAGGTGCGGCCTCACCAGTGCCGAGTACAGGGGCACGATCACCTCCCTATTCCTGCTGGCCACACTATTCCTGATACAGGCGGTGATTTGGCAGTGGAAGAAAATAAATCAGACTATTATTGTAAATGCTAGGAATGCCTGATATAAAATTAGCTTAACAGAAAGAATTTATATATGTGGGAAGGCTTGAGCTTTCTTTAATTTTGTTTTGATAAAATATGGGAAAAATTTATCTTGACTTTGAAATAAGGTGGCACCATTTCAATGAACTGAGTTGAGGGAAAGGATGTACATCAGGTTAACTCTTTCAGATCAGTATATTTAGCGATCAGCCTTCAAGATAACTGTAAGAGGTAGAAAGCCATGTGTTTTCACCTACAATAGAGAAAAGGTGACACAGAAAAGAAAGGCTTTTCTTGGTATTTTGGGAAAAACATGAGGGCGGGGGCAAGAGAGAGTAGACAAGACACAAATCAACCTGAGAGCAGCAGAAAGTACACTTTTTTTCATAGGGAGTTGCAAAGGAACTTCAAGCAAGGAAACTGCCTGTCTCTGGATCCTTCCTGCGTCAAGAAAGCAGGATTTGGTACATTTCTGTAAATAAACAGAATTTCATCAAATACACCATCTCCATCACCAATTTCCCCTCCTAGCTGGAATAATATAGAATTTTGGCTACCTGCTCACATCAAAAGGAGTCACAAAGCTGCCCACCTTCATGATGAGATGCAATACGGTAAAAAGGATCAGTGGTAACGGGTTCGTGTTTTCTAGCGGAGAACTTATATACAAAGATACAGGCTCAAGAGAATCTTCTGCCACTTTTCTTACAAACTTCTTCTGTGATTTAATTAAAAGTTTGGTTCTCAGAAGATGAATGCTGATTTAAACACACTTTTTTTCCTAGTTTCAGTATCTAGAGAATGACATAGGTTAGAGTGAGAAAAACTCCCAGAAACATAAAAAGTGAACTAGGGCAACAGGGTGAATATTCTTTACTGATAAGGAGAGAGAGGTTTGTGATGAGGAAAAAATTATGATCAATAATCAGACACACTTCAGACTGGGTGACTGAGAGGCAAATTGAACAAGTAGAGCAGCACCTGATGTGGCTCGTTTTCTTTCCTGCTGGATTGCTAGGTTTGCTCTTTGTGTTAAAGTTTTGGGTAATATCTACATAGTTTGAAAAAGACATCCCTGATGTCACTGCTATTTATTCCTTTATTTTGCAGGCAGTCTACAGAGAGCAAGATCTGATCCACAGCAGAGGATCCTTTGAGTTGTAGTGTTTACCATGCTATCTCAAGCCCTAACCACTTCATTCTTTGTAATGTGACTATTTGGTCACACCCTAGAATGCAAAGTATTACTCTGATGTATCTGTATAAACCTAGCCTCTTCAAATACAGTAAGTAAGTAGCTGAACGATGTATGTTAATGACATGCTCTCAATAATTTTTATAATGCGAGATCTCAGCCCAGATTTAATATTTAACATCCCTGGGATTCACATTGAAATTATTACACACATCATTATGTATTCCGTTCCTTGGACTTAGAATTAATTTCAAAACAGAGCAAAAGTGCATCCTATTTGTTTTCTTGAGGGAGTTTGCATCAGTATCAGTCTATTTATTCTGGAGTTTCTGAAGTTAGAAATACCTTTTCCCTTTGATATCTTTGATCTATCCTGACGAATTGTGCAGATCATTCGATTTCTGTGTCTTGTCTCAGTTATGTCATTTCCTTGTTCACTTGAAAAATATTTATTCTAGCAAAATTTACCTCCTTAAATAAAGGGGACAGGTTGTTACAAAACAGTCTCACAGAATCTTTGACATAAAACTGTCTGCCAAAAATAAACAGAAAAAAATAGCTGCTTCTCTAGATCCCCTTTATGGAAGACTGCATAGGAGAATTCATAATCTGCATTGCTTTGGTCGATCATTCAATCTTTGCATTGGTGGTGTTTCTAATACAGGGGCTTAGCCTCTGGAATGACTCCAGACAGGATGGAACAAAGCAGCTAAACCTGTGTTAGGTTGTGATCTGAGTACTCTCAGGCAATAAATCTTTAATTTACAAGATTGGCAACTGTCTCAAAATCAGAATTAAAGGAACATTTAACATTAGTGATGTTCTCAGTGTTGTCAGGAATTGCTTTCCTAGACATTTTTTGAAAGGCTGGGTCTTACTTCCAAGCATACTTCCAAGATACCTACTAAACCCACTAAGCCACATTTCCATTCCCCTCCCTCTCAAAAATCAAGCCCAAAAGGCAGCAGGAGATGTAAAAGAGGAAAGGGAGTTGAAAATCCCATTTATTATAGTCCCACCTGATGAGATGATTTGTTCTAGCTGGGCTTCTATCCGTCCTGTTGTCCYTGAGCACGTCTTTTAGTTTTACCAGTGCAGACAGAAAACCCTGGTATGAACTAGTCTGCTTAGGAAAAGGGAGTTTCCCCTCAGGCATGAGGACAGCATGGGGRTGATACTATTTGGGTGTGTGAGGGCAGAACGATCCCCCACCGTGGCTGGGGGAGGATTTCAGGATTACGTGTGCACTTGCTCAAACCTCAGGTATGAACGGTTTCTTGGCCACACAGTCCTCCTAGGCTAGAGCCACAGAGGGTTTCCCACCTAATTTCTCCTTCAAGCATGCTAAGCCCAAAGCTATGTGGTTCCCAGCTTTCTCCTTTCTGCACGACATATCCCCACGTGCCGGTGGGCATCGCACTGTTGGGTCGCTAGGCTGGTCCCACCTAGTTCACAACAAGTGCCGACAGGCTSCTCAAAACATCTTATCCTCCCCACCTCCGATGAATGCTCCAGTAGGTACTCCCTTAACAGCTCCAGCATCACACCAGGCAGAGCGAGTGGGGGAAATAACGCCTCCTCTCATCTAATGACTCCATGAAGTTTTCATATTAAGTAGAGCAGGAACTGAAATATCCCAACTGAGTGCCCTAATCCCCCCGCCATGCCTCCATACTTGCTTCCCTGGCTACTTAATTCTCTCTTACAAAATAGAGCTGCTTCACTGGAGAGAAATTGGGAACAATCCCCTGCAGTCCCTGGCCTGTTAGTTATGGTATTCCCCCATGAGATGTAAGCTTGAAGCTTTTTCCAGTAGAGAAGTGAACCAAGGTCTCCTACAGCCCAACTGAAAGATACAGCCACTGAAATACTTCTCCTTACCATGAAAGGAAGTACATCACCAAAGGACTGTGTTCCTGCCAATGTGCCTTTCCATATGCAATTACCTTCTCCCCCCTCCTCTGCTTTGGGATGGGGAAGAGGTGGGAATTTGGCCCTGAATGAAAGATTATTAGCTTCTCTCTCAGCAAGGGAAAAGACAGGGACATACAATAAGAATATTAATTTTAATGAGAAACTCAGACTGGCAAGAGAACTTTATTGGCAGAAGTGAAATTAGCTTTTCTACATAAACAGTTAGTGGTATCAAGGGACTAGTCATTCATTGCCCAGAAGGAAAAAAACAAAACAAAACACAAGAGTCTTTAAGGGTCCTTACTCTCAAGAATGCTCTTCGCTGTTTAATGCAGAGAGGATTTGCTTTGTACTTCAGCAAAAATCAAGTATGAAAGATATCGTCCCTCTCAGCTTTTTGAAGCAGTAAATATCCAAAAGGAACCAAGTACTTCAGGCTTCTCTCTTGACCCTTCCCCTTCTTCCACACAGGCGTGTGCTCACATGCTCTACGTATTTTCTTTTTTAAAGCTGTTTCCCAAGTTAGAAGGAGCGTTAAGTGTAAAAATCTTCATGTTCATAATCCCACCCAACCCCATTTCTAGTTTGGTCCATCTTTGCAAGACTCACCTTCCCTGGTCCTGCTTTTCCTCATTCCCCCTCCGTCTTGCCAACCTGATCTTGCAGAACAAGCCGCTAAAGATGGACCGTCCTTTTTTCCCATTTTCCCCTTTCCCATTCCCCTAATCTAGCCCAGGAGRGGCCACCAGGTGATCAAGCTCCCCCATTAGATGACAGATCCTGTGATGAAGGGTCACTGAGAGTCCAGAACCAAAGGCAGTTTCTTGCCATTTCTACCACACGTGTTAGGATAGCTTCTGTACTGCTAGGGCAAAAGCCAGCCAAGCAGCCTACCCAGTAGTTTTCCTCTGTGTGTGTTTGGTGGTAGGATGGGATTTAACCCACAGAGTAAGAAACCATGGAAGAATTACAGATTCTACAGATTCCCAGAAGGAAGGTTTTATCTTACTCCCACCTGATATTGTAAAGAAAAATAACATTGTTATGTTGGAGAATGAGAATGCCTGCCACAAAGGGTGTTATTTAGTGGAATTGATCCTATTTTACACTTGAGAATAGGGCCAAAAAGAAAATACTCACTGGGGCATATTTTTTCACAGAAGCTGGCCATATCTGATAATGTCTTTTTTTTTCCCCACACAGCACAATGGGAGGCAAATGTGTGCAGATCCTCTAATATTTCCACCTCCACACTGGTCGGCCATGACTGCATAGAAAGAGAGCCAGTTCMCCCACGCATGTCAGCCAGCCACAGCTGGCATCCCTCTTCCTCCCCCCTTCAAGGCAACCTACTTCTCTTACCTGTAAGACTTTTGCAGGTTATATATGTTATGCAAACACTATGGTATCTCACTGTACCTGGGATGAACTAACCCAAGCTGTGAAGACTAGTAGGACAGATTCAACATTTGTGTTTTAGAGCTGGATGAGGAAGCACGTGTCCAGAGTGAGGGAGGAGACACATTTGACCTTCGTGACCTGTTGCGTTACTCAACCAGGAGTTGCACACAGTAAAATTTCTTCCATTTTAATTACGAATACTCACATGGTTCAGAGACTACTGCTTTGCAATAGTCCTTCCATGCAGCCAGACATTGCTTTTTGCTGAGCTGCCATGAGTCTTTTGTGGGACTGACTCTTGGTATTGACTCTGAAACACATCTTGACTCAAAAAGCAGCTTTGGAGGCATTGAAACCACCACTGCCACCCTGCTGCATGGCTACTTTGCCTGTGCTGGAGGCCAGCAAAGCCAGATTGGTGAGGACATACAGGGTGAAGCTACTGCTGGCGAGAGGCAAAAGTAAAAAAGGGCAAAAGAGCCCCTCCTAGAGCCTATAGCTGTTGCCTGACTTCTCTGGGCTCCAAGTAGTAGCAAGACCAATAAGCCCCACTGCTGAGGGGTTTCTCCTTCCTCCATCCCAGCCCCTCACTCTGGTTTCTCCCTTCAGAGCCAGAGCAGCTGGGCAGGCACGTCTGGGAAGCCGGATCTGCCTCTGCAGTGCTGACACGTGTGGAGAGAGACTCATTTACACCAACACAAAAATGGCCATAATGCATCTATTGACTGATCAGAACACACTTTGTCAAAGGAAGATGATTGCTTATACTTAAACATTTACTTTGTTTTTTCTGAAGATAAACAGCAAATCCCACTTACGCGCAGCTGCCATGTCTTGGTAATTCTGAACACGCTCAGCTTACATATAACTTTACTCATCCTTTTTCCCATCTTGAATTCAGGATAAAAATCTGTCTCAGAATATATTCTGCTTTAATTAAACAAATATAGTCAAGATTCAGAGCCATCTGTATTTCATACCATACTTCATAATGTCTCAATATCACAAACTCCAAGGAGTAACACTATACATTAATGGGAACATGTGTCATATCTACTTGCTCTTTATGACTTACGGGCTATCTATATTATCCCCATGTCTCCAAATCTCTGAAAACAAGTGTAAATAGTAATTCTTATTAACTGCAGAGACACCTGCACTGATATGGACAAATCTGGTCAACAGCAGGTTCCCCTGCTGTTTTACTAAGCCAGCAACATGCTCCTGTCTCTGGCAGATGCTCCTGTTTTGTATTACTTCTAAGCAGATACCAACTTTATGCACTTTTTGAAATTCCTTTCAGGAACCAGTGTCCTTCTGGCTACCAAGGGCCTTTTGCTGGAACAAAGCAATGAAGAGATCAGGGAGGTATCAGGAGACTGAATTTTGGTCCTGAAAATTACTGGCAGCTTTTGTAATCTTCCCATATCCCTTCTGCCAAGGATTAGCAGCAGCAAGAAAGATAGGTTTACTGGGGAAGTCTTGTAAAATAAACAAACATTACCAGTCTAAGCATCCACCCATTAAATACCAGTTAAATTACCAGTTTAAGCACCTAGGATTACTAAATACCTTTCCTGGGCACACTAATAGGTAATACTTCTCTTCTTGAAAGCTCTGAGTATTTGTATGAAGCAAGAACAGTGTTAGGGAAAAAAGTAACATAGTATCAACCTGGGAAAATACAGCAATAAACAAATCCAAATGAATGATAAGTGGAACGCTCTCCACAGTCTTCCACTTGAATAGTCAAAACTCCTGCAGCTCATGGAAACAGAGGGCTGAAGGGACCCCTTGGGACATTTAATGCAAGGCTGGGTGATGGCAGGCAACAACTTTATGTAATTCTCTTCTCAAAATGAGGAAGCGCCATCGTAAAACTTTCCAGGGTCCTGCCCCATTTTTTTTCTAGCAGACATCTGTCCCCAAACCATACTGCTGGTTGTTGGCCCCACACGAGCCCTGAACGGAGCTAGCTATCTCCCTCGCAGAGACAGAGTGCTGCTGGGTGGGCGTTGGTGGTAGAGTGGCTCTGAGCGAGGCACTGCTCCTTCTGACTTAGCACTGTGTCCCCATATCCTTCCTGGGACCCCAGCCATTTTGAAAGTCTTGTGGTTATTAGAAGAGGAACTAATATAAGGGGGCAGCATCTTATAAGTGCAGATCCTGAAAAATTTACGGCTTCCAGTGCAATAGAACATTTTCCTTCTTGTTGCACTTCCTGGAGGAAGAGGGAACTGGGTTGATGAGCATTTTTAAACCTTTTGTCCCCAGAGATGCTGAAGGGGACAGTCAAGAGCTGCACACCACGTACTGAAATACCTGAGCGGCTTCACACACACAGGCACAGCTCTGCATGTGTAGCCCAGCTGGGGACCATGGGCCCTTTGGCACAGACTCCCGCGGCCAGGGGTTTCTGCCTCAAAACCACCGTGATTAAATCGCAGCATGGTATTGCCAAGTAAATGCAGTGGATTAAGGGGAAGCGTAGCTTGTGGGTCTATGTAGAGCTTCCCTTTGTTCATAAGGAAGAATATATCCACTATAGATATATCGACTAGCTACTTCTGTGTCTTAAATAGAAATACAGACGTCTGATGTACTAAACCAGAGTATACAAGAGCCATGCCAGGATAGCAAATTAAGAGTGCACAGAAAAATGAATACAAGCGGTGAAATTAAAAGGCAGCATTTTTAGAATTGTTAATTGTATGGTAATTGGAAGTCAAAGCAAGGTCTATTTAAAAATCCAGATTGTCTACTAGGAGTCCACAGACCAATAGCATGTCAACAAAAATTAGAAAAGGAAGCCAGATTTTAATTGTAAATGGGATACTGATCATCAGCAGCTCAGTTTCCCAAGTGTCAGTCAGAGATGGTTGCTTGACAGGTTACATTTTACTCTTTGCTTTAACAAAAGCTCACCAATGGCCTGTATATGGGAAGGTTCCTAATAACTGGTAACTACTACATATTTAACTAGATAGCAGAAGTATCCATTTGGATAAATGTCCAAAGCCTCACCTATAAGTGCCTACATCCTAATTCTGTAACTAGGGGCGTGAATACATCCACAAATGTCTACAGCAAACAGTTGTACAGTGGCAGAGGAGTCAGCGCTGCATGTGACTATTACTATTCATTTTTCCTGCACCCCAGCCTTGCTGAAACACAGGCCAAAGTACTGTCCTCGTAGGATTTCTTGGGAAACATTGAAGAGTTAAACTCCAGGGCTAATGTGTGTAATTCTCTGAGGCAGATATTAACAGTTCCCAGATACCTTTCTTGCCTACACAGGGAATGTACAGCACATTATGCTGGGGTCACATGTAGGGGTTTTCACTCATTCCTTGGGATGATACTTGGGGCACACCAAGAACATCTCCCTGGAGACTTAGCCCAAAGTATCTAGTACACTCTCAATGTGAGTATACTCATTTCTAGCTGAGAAATTTAGCTCAGATAATTTTCAACCAGGTGAAGATTTTCTACAAATGGAGGTAATTTCACAAGGCAAGTTYCCCATGGGAGCTGAGATGAATTTGTCTCATCCCATCACCACAGTTTAGTGCACAAGTAACTCTACCTCCTGGAACAGGTAGGATGGCATCAGGTATTTTTTTCTGTGTGCAGTCATGACAGAAATGTAATTTGCAGGAGTCTCATCCTTTTTAAGTAATTTTCTGCTATTTTGTCTGTTAGCAATGGGAGGAAACCTGCCCATTGCTGAATGCCAGGTAGGCAATTCATAGAATCATTTCTTCTTCATTGCTACTCCTCAAGACTCCAGCTCTCCTCAGCGCATGAGGATTAGTACAGCAACCTCAGTCACTATGACTGACTCAAAAAAATTGTGTGTCTGTTAAGCTTGGGCATGTAGGGCATCCATCCTCCCAGGCACTCTGGCCACCGTCAGCTTGCATTTTAGAAGCAATACGGATAATAATAATCCCTTACAGTGCCAAGTTTCACCAGAACATCCAACTCCCAAAGGCTCCAAGCCAGAGTGATATATTTCTGCTAAGGATTTTGCCACAAAATATTTAAATTGCTACAGAATTTTTTTCTAAGATGACCTTACAGGTCTTGTATAGCCTGGGTTAAGCACTTGGGAAGAGTTTATCAGGAATCATTCATTCATTTCAATTCCAATTGGCTGTGTAAAGCCATCTGGCTATGTATATACCATTATCCTATACCCATCACCATGGTATCTAAGTGCCCTCTTCATGTCCCTGTTTATATTCATTATTCACGAACCTTTGTGCAAACAGGATTTTGTTCCCTGTGAAGGTTTGGAGAATGACTGCTCTTCATACAAATGGCCACATGCATATGTTAACGTGGGTGTCTGTGCACAACAAAATATTCATTACAAAGCCTATCTATCTGCTATGTATCATTCATTATTCTTACATTTCAAATGTTTCCCCTACCCAGTCGAGAGACTTCAGTGACCACTCACTCACTCAACACCAATAGCAAATAGTAGAAGTGAACAACTTGCAAAGACCACCCCTCAAATCGCAAACACTCTTTTATAATGACACCTAACACAGCTAAGCCCTGGTCCCTCATAGTGGTTTCCAAATACCATCCTAGTGCAGCCACAGCAGAAATCTGGATTCTCTCACCAGCAAGGAGAAAACAGAGAAAAAGTCATGTTCCCCAAGCAACAGATTCAAAATACCAGAGAAAACCGATGGGCACCATTTTCCTTCTAACCAGGGCTTTTGTGTGCCCAAAACACAGCTAGTTTGCCATGCCATGTCCACCTTAGAATCATAGAACATAATCATTAAGGTTGGAAAAGACCTCTAAGATCATCAAGTCCAACACCAACACCACCATCCCCACTAAACCATGTCCTGAAGTGCCACATCTACGCGTTTTTTGAATGCTTCCAGTGATGGTGACTCCACCACTTCCCTGGGCAGCCTGTTCCAATGCTTGACAACCCTTTCGGTGAAGAAATCTTTCCTTATGTCCAATCTAAACTTACCCTGGCACAACTTGAAGCCATTTCCTCTCGTCCTATCGCTAGTTACTTGGAAGAAAAGGCCAACACCCACCTCGCTACAGCCTCCTTTCAGGTAGTTGTAGAGAGTGATAAGGTCTCCCCTCAGCCTCCTTTTCTCCAGGCTAAACAACCCCAGCTCCCTAAGCCACTCCTCATAAACCTTGTTCTCCAGACCTTTGACCAGCTTTGTTGCCCTTCTCTGGACATGCTCCAGCACCTCAATGTCCTTCTTGTAGTGAGGGGCCCAAAACTGAACACAGTATTCGAGGTGTGGCCTCACCAGTGCCAAGTACAGGGGCACGATCACCTCCCTCCGCCTGCTGGCCACACTGTTTCTGATACAGGCCAGGATGCCGTTGGCCTTCTTGGCCACCTGGGCACACWGCCGGCTCATGTTCRGCCGGCTGTCAACCAGCACCCCCAGGTCCTTTTCCGCCGGGCAGCTTTCCAGCCACTCTTCCCCAAGCCTGTAGCGTTGTCTGGGGTTGTTGTGACCAAAGTGCGGGACCCGGCACTTGGTCTTGTTAAACCTCATGCAATTGGCCTCTCTTCTGCAGAGCCTTCCTACCCTCAGGCAGATCAACACTGCCACCCAACTTGGTGTCGTCTGCAAACTTACTGAGGGAACACTCAACCCCCTCGTCCAGATCATTGGTAAAGATGTTAAACAAGACGGGCCCCAAAACTGAGCCCTGGGGAACACCGCTTGTGACCGGCTGCCAATTGGATTTAACTCCGTTCACCACAACTCTCTGGGCTCGGCCGTCCAGCCAGTTTTTTACCCAGCGAAGARTACACCCGTCTAAGCCATCTTCATCCAGGGATGCTCAAAGAAGTGGATGTGTATTTGAAGAATGAGGTGCCATTTTCATAATGGAAGGACTGAAGCATTTTTGTAATGGAAGGACTGAAGCCAAGGCTTCAACGGGGCACCAAGGTGAAAGATTTCATTTTCACTAGTGCAGACTACCCTGCATCTCTGAAATCAAATTAATGGGATCTGCTCTGCCATCATAATATTTGTACATAAAGCATCTGTTTAGGAATGCAAATACTGGCTTTGAACTCTAATTTTTGGCTCCCATTTTGAAATCTTGTCCAAAATAAAATCCTAGAAATTGACTGCAATGTCAAGGCATAAAATCTATCATGTAAATAGTACAAAATCCTGAACTAAACACCAAGGAATGTAAGAGTGCCAATGTAAAAATAGCAATAAAGAACATTTAAGTAGCTCACATGCACGGTTAAGGTAAGTCTGATGGCATCGTCTTTGGCAACAATGCACCTCAGTCCATGCCATTGCAAAAAATTAGGTGCAATAGAAGTTTGCAGTCCCATTTGTCACAAGTGCAATAGGAGCCTGAGTCACACAGGGAACATGATGCATCTAAATACAGGACAAAACTGTTTATCGCTATGAGTAGCCTCCATAAAATCAGATCRAAGAGCAGGAAAAAGGAAATGCATCAAGAGACAGCTGAAAATTGGTTTGGGAACCTTTCTTTACAGTACATAAACTTACCGCCACCTGTTTGTGTAGTAGTAAGCAGAATCCATGAATTAGTTTAAAAGGTGAATTTCAAAAAATATTTAGCAGGAGGAGATGTCGTGGAGAGAAAGCTTAAATCTTCCAGAGTTATCTTTCTTGTGTGAGGATGTTGCATGGCCTCCACAGTCATCCAAAGTGGCAAACATTTCCCAGAATGCTCTGGGAGAGCTGACACACTGAACTAATCTTTAATTTATTGATGTACTACTTCACTGAGAGATGTAGTATATCAATAAATGGCTTTAGTTAAGAAGCTAAGGTCTAAGAAGCAGGGATAGGAGCTTGCAAAAGTACATCAAAGCTTACAGAAAATAAAATCAAGAGCTTGTGGGAGGAAATTGATGTCTAGGAAGGACAGAAAGAACAAACAAACATAAACTTTTTAAGTAGGAGTTTTGTAGAAGACAGTGTTGTTGGCCATCTTAAACATTTTGCGAGTTTCTACATCCTTCTCAGTTGTCCAGCAGCTTATAAAAAGTTTATTATGGAATAAATAGCAGTCACCAGTAACAAAAAACAATTGCCCTAGGATGAAATGGGAAATCACTGTCCTACTTAGGGCAATGGTTGGTCTGGTAACTGATAGCTTTTTTGAGATGATATACCCCAAATCACTTAACCTGCTACTGCAGTTGGCAGTGCTTAGAGGCTTGTTTGGCTTGATGGTAAGCTCAGCAGACAGGGAAAGGAGTAAAAGCAAGTAGGAGTTCACTCAACACAGGAAACAGTATTTGTGGCCTTTTTTTTTAAACTCCTATAATTTTTTTTTCTAAAAACAATTGAAAATATGAGAAAACTAATATATCCACAACAGCTGCAGAAGTGGAGTATCTACCTGCAGCTGGTATCTCTGTATACATCTGCTGTCTTCTCATCTTCTGCACACATGAGTTTTAACAGTCACTCCCCATGCCCAGCCCATGGAGGAGTTGCATTGCCCCATGCCCCATTGCCAATCCCACCCTGCTGGTCGGTGTTACCTGGCTCGGCAGAGCTCCCAGAGCTGGCTCCCTCAGCCCACTCACACCCTTCTCTGCATTACCCCAAAGGACATGCGGAGCTAAAGATGTCAGGTGGCACCAGATAGCAGGAGGACACAGTGCCACGGCARGTCCCTCACACAACACACTGCAGGTGAACATGTGAATCATGCAGAATTACAGCGTCTGTGGCACAGAGAAAAAGATGTCCCTCATCTAAAGATTTTTATAATATAGTTCCTTAAATCAACGTCTGTAGGGGACATGCTGCTGTTATTGGCATTGCATGGGAAGCTGCTGGAGATAAAGGGAGGAGCTGTTGCAGTTGAAGAGCTGGGCCAGGACACTTGAGGCAAGTCTTACTCCTTGCTCTTGGGTAAAACTGTTCAGAAATGTGGAAGTCCTCTTCCCCCACGGGAAAATGCCACTTCCTCAACCTCAATCCCACAGAACACAACATTTTTGTCAAATTGTCCCTGGCAGAACTGGGCAAGTTTCTCAAAAGCACCAGGTTTTCTGTCACCCCATCTCCCTGCCAGTCTTCCCCTGCACCACCCTGAAACTCTCAGGAGCCCCAAACAGGACAGGGAATCTGTGATGCCAAATGCAGGGAGCTGAAAGCAGGCAGAAAGGAGCCTGATCCTGCCGCCTAACAGCTGTAGCGTTGCTGGAGAAGGTGCGCAACTGCAAGCTCCAACCCTGGTCTTACTTCTGCTCCTCCTGCCTTTCAGGCAGCCATGGGGAACTGAATCCCACCCCACAAATTAACCTAACTGTGCTGTAGGACCAGCCTGTGCCCCCATGCCAGGTGTGTCCATGCTTTCTGTGACCCCTGGTTCAGTGTGTGGATACACTGAGGTGGTCCCTGTACAACCAAACAAGAGGGACACACGTCACAGTTTCATGCATAAGCTTCAGTGATGAAATTCTTGATTTAGCCAAAAAAACCCTCCCAAAATAGTGGTGCCTATTCTGCTGTTACAGCTTCCCTTTCCTACTTCAGTGTCCTCTAAAAGTCCTTCCATTTTCCCATCCTTCCCTTGAGCTCTTCCCCTGACGTGGCCCTTTCCCCGCAGCCTGTGCCATCTGGAGGATGCTTGGTGGGTTCTTCTGGCCTCCCTGTGGCTCCAGCTCTCCCCCTCCAGCTCCTTTTTTTCTTCAAGAGAGCTAACACAAGTGTCAGCTAAGGAAGCGAGATGTCTCTCTGCTAACAGCTGCTCCTTAGAAACTTGCAAAATTGGTAAGTCCTGGGAAGGTTGTTCACCCAGGGGTTACACCTCTGGAGCGCACCCTGGCCCTGGCCCTTTCCTCTCTGATGGGTTCTTGAACTCAAGTGGAGCTGTTGAACAATCCTTTACTGCATTCATTTTCTATGCCAGACCCATCTTCGCAGATGCAAATCGCTTATGCCCCAAYGCATTGTTTTACGTTCAAAAATGCAATGGCACTCATTTATTGCAGATTTCACCTGTGCACAGCCTGTATTCATGTTGCAAATTCATTTAACATGTAACTCTTCATGTCACAGGCATCCCCTAGCATTTTAGGCAGGATGTCCAGGTCAGACCTGGGGACGTTTGGCCAGGCCAGAGGGTGTCTGGCTACGGAGGTCTTTGCGGTCTTGGGCTCTCAGACACCTTGCTGTATCACTACTCTGGCTTTCACTTTAAATCAATCCAACAGTTATGAATTTCTACAATGTCTTTGCAGTTTCAAAGCTTCCTCTTGAGTTTCATACTCGGGCAAAGCTGCCAGTGRAAACAATGAGCCGTTTGCCTGAGTAATGAGCATAAAATTGGAGCCGAGGTCAGTAAAAATTATTGCAGGAGAAAGGCTGCGATAACTGAGTATATGCAGCACTCCTGTTAGCTCCCTGTCAAAAGACTAAACCTTTCATTCTATAGATCTTTTTATAAACCCCCCTAGCTTACAATTTTCTCTATAAAACAACCATGGATTTAATTTGGCTTTTAAAGAACAGAAGGAAAGGAAACACCCTGTACCTGATCTGCGTCTGAAAGGTAAAGAGGGAATTTTATATAAAACAGAGCAAGTCAGAACTTTTTTATTTCCATTTTTATTGGGGCTCTGATTTTAAGTCAGAGAGCATTTCGGAGAATCTCATATTCTGCTAGGTTTTTTTCCCAATGATATGTTTTTAATCCTCGACTTTGCCGGTAGTCAATTGCTTCTTCTGTCCCTTGCTGCCCACCTCTGACTTACTGTCAGTATTTCTGGCTGACTCTATTCACAGCCCTCCCTTGCTAAGCTCGACGTCTGCGCTGAGATTTCTCCCTACAGCCACGAAGCCAAAAGCCTTAATATAACCTGGAAGCCAAGCAAAGTCAGCTGCGAGAGACTGGCTGTGCGTACTGAGCACTKATTATGTATTTATAGTGGGAGCTAGCAATAGGCAGAGTAAAAATTGACCTGAAAACAGGAAGGAACAACATGGGGTTTTTTAATCTATATTTTTTTTTTATGATGCAATATCTGTTATCCCTATAAACTGTCATTAAGGTGGGCTGGGCAAAAGGTTCTTGTTTTTTGTTCTAAAGATTAAACCATGTCTGTCTTGACTTTTCAGGAGTGTTTGTAGCTGACTGCAGAGCCAGTATTACTGTCAAAAGCAAGACAGAATATAAACCTGAAAAAATGAGGGTAACGTACTTCTAGTCAGAGGATTTAAAGCTATTTGTTACTTTTTCATAGTATCTCTTTACCATACCCAAAATTGGTTAAGAGAAAAGATCTCTCTTATTCAGCATCTAAATTAAAGGCTGATAAATCTGATTGTTCTGAAGTGTTCTCCTTTAGTCAGCCAAGGTGATCTCCAGCAAAAATGAGGAAGATATTTATTCTTGTCCTTATGAATGAAGTGGAATGAAAGAAAAGCGTGAAAAACTAGAAATTCATATTTATTATTTCATTATGCCTATATTTATGCAACCCCTTTTTTTCCCATATTCCAGGGCACATTCTAGGATGYCACTTGCAGCACTTTTAGGAGAGGGCACATAAAAATTAGTCAGATCACTTTTGCAAAAAGCCTAGAGGCAAATAACACAATCTTCCCTTTATTTTAGTCATATTCATAAGATAATAATTAATAATAATGATGTGGAACAACTCTCTAGCAGAAACACCCAGTGTAGGAAACAGAGGATGCCATCCTCACTTTAAGGCTTCATGAAAGAAGTCTGTTGAAAGTTGGTAGAAATTGACTTATGGGTCTTTAAAAAAATGCACTTTTTATCAGTGATAATGTTTTCCCAGAAGCTGGATGACAAGCTGAATAGGCGGCAGATTTATGTACAGCTAATCTAGCTGTGTAATAAATGTCCATGCTCAAAAGGTGTATATTAAATAGGGCAGGGATCCAAATGACATACAAAAAAAGTCTGTGTCAAAGGCGGTGGCACAAGCTTTCCCACCAGTTCACTGCTTTCAGCCTGGTTTCAGGAGGAAACGAGGTTTCCGCAATCAGGCTGTCTGTCAGTCAGTCCTCCCCTAATAATTCTCCAACCCATTAGCGACTTTCAGACAAATTTGAAAAGAGCAATAGAAGTCTCAAAGATATTAAGTTCCTACAAGTTTCATAAAAATGAACAGCTGGATAGAGSAGAAAAACCCTGATTAGTGCCTCGGCGGAGGGGAAGAGGCAGACTGCCTGTGCTAGCTCTGCTGCCTGTCCCCAGCCTCCTGCCCGGGGCACCTGGGTCCAGCCTCAGCCCCCGGCGCCGGGGGTCCGGCTCCCCCCAGCTCTGCCTCCTGGCCGGCGGGCAGCAATGCAGGGCAGCAAGCAGAAGTAGCTGCAAAGCAGTGGGAAGGCAGGCTTCGCTCGCCGTGCTGCCCCTGGAGCTACTTGCTTCCCTCCTCGATTCAGCTGCTCATAAAAGATGCTGTTTCTGAAACCACAGGGTTTGCTCTTCTTCCCTGGAAGAGGAGAGGGGATATGAAGGCCAGTCCGCTTCCCTTTGGAAACACCTGTGTGAAACTTGTCTTCTTTCTTCCAGTCTTGTTCGGCTCCATTAATTCATTGAATCTCAGCTTCATTATGGAATAGCTTGGGTCAAACGGAAATGGCATTATTCAGTGAAGAAAGTGGATTCAACCAAAAATCTCTCTTAGCTCTTCTTGTGGTTCCCAATATTCAATCAGAAGTCTATAAAACAGAGTTTTCCCCTTGTCTTTTCAAAGCCACCAGGAAAAACAGCCAAGATGTCCAAAGGAGACATTCAACAGGGAGCTAGGGAAATTCTATTAAAGAGTTCATTAACAATTGACATATAAGAATACATTCTTGTGGAGGCGGATTAATCTTAAATTCCTTCCAGAGGAGCACAGTTCTGAAGAATGTTGAGAACATTTAGGTGTCTTCATTAAAAAATGCGAAGGGCAGTATGTAAGTTCCTCACCATAGTGGGTTTTATTAAGAAGTGAAAGGGAATTGAAACTGTTTTTCAGAAGACAGTTATTCAATATGTCTTATGCTAACAGTTTGCTGTTCCAGAGGAAGTCTTTGGAAAGCAGAGCGGAGGCAAAAAGACCAACAGCAGAGGTACCAGCACCAACAGGCTCCTTGAGTCTAGCTGACAGTTTTGGCAAAACAGAAGACCAACTGGGGTTAGATGTCATCGGCTATTTATGGGGATTTGTGGATTCATTTATTTCATGTTTGCATTTTGAAGGGGGAGAACCGCACTGCTCCTCTATCAACTGCAGGATGCACTTTTTAAAAAGTCTAGGCAAATTTTAATACCCACAACCCAAGCTAACAATTAATAGGAGCTGCATGCATAAATTCTTATCCTCATTCCCCATTCAGACTCTGCTCCCTTCCCACAAGAAATGTGATTGCTGAGAGGTAAGTATTTTCTTTCCAGGGAAGAGAAAAGAAATCGCCTGACCTCCCAGTTGACTGGCATTGCCTGACCTCTCRTTGACCTCGCTGCAATTGCATACCCACTGCTTAGAAAAACAAAGCCGCCTTTCAAAATAGGCCCACTTAAACACTGCTTGGGGAAGGTGATGGGGCAGGGAAGCACTACCTGTTCGGTTTTAACATTTTAATAACTTGACMAAACACAGAGAGGAGAGACAAAGTTCTGGGAATGTCTTAGGCTAAGTTTTCTCTCCATTGCCAACATCCTTTCTATTGTTCTTCCGTGAATTTCTCATCCTGCTATTCCAAAGGTGAGATCAAACCCAAGGAAACAGGAGACTTCTTTAGCTGTTGCCTATTTGATCACTTTCAGAAAGTACAGGGCAAACTCTTCAGATCAGTACTTAACTTTTTTCATAATGAAGTCTGAAAAATCAGATGCCTTAAGAAAATATCTGGGCAGATGGGTCACATGGACTGAGCTCTTCAGACAGCAAAAGACAAATTCCTTTGGAGCTCCTTTGTTCACCGGAGCTCCATCAGGATGAATTTAGTTCTCTGGATCTTGATGCTTCTTTTCCTTTCCTCCATTAGTAATAGACCGCCACTCCCCACTTGTCTATTTTTAAACCCCTTTTCCAGGGAAGGCGATATGAAACAATATGGGCTTGCAGTACCTCTGACGTGTTCCCCCACCTTCTCTGTTCACACCCCCCAGGTCCCCTTTTGGGTAGCCAGGGACCAAGTGAGACAAATGTGCAGGGTGTGCAGATGCCCAGAAAATAGTTTCTATAGCAACAGCAACTACATTAAAGCATTTTGAACTTTCTTCCTACTCACCGGACTTTAAGGTTTCAAATATCATATAGACTCTGAACAGGCAAATGCTATTTCCTTTATAGCGATCTCTGGCCAGCTCTTACCAAAATCAGCTGTGTTGAGGGGAATTCTGCTTTTTCACACCRCTGTAGGTGCGGAGCTTGCCTGCTGATGCGAGTGAACTTGTTCCCCGTGAACAGCAGCGCAACTGCAAAAGGRCTGGCTCCACATCCGACTGCATTTAGACCATTGCTAGGACCACATCTCTGTGGTGGTGGCTGCCATTTGTGGCACTGTATYGAGGTTGCACTGCAAGTAGTGTTGCCAAATATGCTGGAAAAGGTATGAGATGCTTTGTATGCYGAATCCTGTTCTGTCTTCTCTCCCCTGCTCCAAGAACCTAAATTCCTATGTACCTGAGGACACAGGATAACTATTTTTATTACATGCAAATGTTCACTTGCAATGCTAAAAAGAGGGGAGGGAGGAGAAATATTAAAGGTAATAAAAAGGATATAACCAGGAGTAAAGRGAATAAAACTAAAAAGAAGAGAARTAACACTAAAAAATCAGGGGAGAAGCTTCCCAATAGTGAGATCTAATAGGCCAGGAAAAAATCCCAAAGGCAAAGGTTAGAAGCCATATCACTTGGGGCATTTAAAAGAAGATGTGGCACTACAGCAATAAATAGGCAGCTGAGAACAATGCTCACCGGCTAGGGGAGGGGTGGGCTAGGATGACCCGGTAGATGTATGCCACCTTTAGGATCTCTGGTCCACCTGTATTTTGCTTTTAAAAAATGCATGTAAGTGCCCCCTACTGCAGCCTGAGTCTTTGAAGGTGAGAGAGCTTGTGTAACTTAATATCTTCTATTTCATTGCCATTGGTTCTTATTTAAATGCTGCATTGTTCCATCTGCTTAGTAGCTATGCTACGTGTGACAGACTAATAAACACAAAATAATACAAAAATGGGTATTTTATGTGGTATCTTCCTCCTTCAAAATCTTGCAGATGTTTGGGTCCCAGTGATATTTCTTAGAGGATGGAGTTTGCAACTGCTATAATTAAGCAATACAGTACYATTAAGTCACTCGAGAGGAAATTAGGAACTAAACTAGCGCTGTGTGCCGAGGAAGCCAAAATTGTGAGCTGAGATCTTTATTCAGTGCATGAAAGTCTGCCTTTTTCTAGTTTACTTTAAAAGAGGTGGTATTCCTATTATACACCGTCAGAGGATGTAAAAAGCGAATTAAACCTGTATTCAATGTTTATTTTACATGTAAATTGGGATCTTAAATTGTGGGAAAAATATGTTTTTGTCAACAGTGCTTTCTGTTTTGGTAGTACTGTATTAGTTTATAATGGGCAGGAGAAATGTGCCTATTCGGAGGCTTTCCAGGGCTTTGGCAGTATTCCACTGCGTCAGCGCTGAGTAAAAAAGATGTTATTCCTTCTTGTTACAATAAGAACTGGGTAAAGGTAATGTCACTTCTCTGAGCCATCCTGGCAGAGCTCTGTCTACAGAGAGGCACTTAGACCAAAACAACCGCAATGTGAGACGTGGAAATGCTGCGTGGTAGGATATGAACTCCCAGTAACCTGGGAATCTGGGACACTGGTACTAGCACTGCTTATACACACCGGCTTCCGCGGCAAATAGCCCAACGGGGTCAGGAGTATTGTATCCAACGGAGGAGGCGACTGTCTCCCAGACAACACYGAAGGATTAGAGCTTGGATAATCCACTATCACAAGAGCCTCACATCAGAGGACCTGCTAGCTCACATGGAGATTTACAAAGCAGAGGAAAGCTTTTCTGATTGGTTTCTGCGATGCAGATTTTAAGACATGAAAGCTGGCCCATCTTCTTACAGCTCTGTTTGGGCACTCACCTCTGCTTCCTACTAGCAGGTCTGCATCTCTGCTAGATGACCATCTTCTCGGTTATCCACTACCTGCATCCCCACAAGGACTTCTGTTTTGTCTTTGACAACCTCCAGACAACTTCTCGACTCTGAAGCTGTGACTGTCCCCCAAAGAACCACAGCGTTTGCCTGACTCCAAGAAGTCTTTGTAGACCCCGAACTTGTCAAAAAGTATTGTCCTTCCTCTCCCTTTTTCAGGTGATGTGCTTTTACTCAGCTACATATAGGAACACCAGCAAGATACCGATGTTTTCAATTTAGATCTTGGACTGATCTTTCTGCCCCTAAATTGCCACTTCAACAAATTGCTCTACTCATTGGTCTTGACACATGTCTCCCCCGATCTTGCACTAGGCTAGAGTTTGGCAGCTTTCATAGAAGTGGTTATCTATTCTTACTCTGTTTTCCAGGCCCACAGACACTCTTCATTCTTCTCTACTTACCTACCTTGACTGAATAAGGTTTACGTAAAGGGAAGCTCTCTGTTTGCATACAAGCAAATAAATAATTCCACCATAATCTAAGTGATCCTAAAGCCTTGCCGCACTCTCACAAGGCCACTCATGAATGTGCCAAAGGAAGCCAACAAGGTGCCACCTCCCTGTCACACCGCTCCTGAGGTCAGATTTCAAGCTTGGTTTTTCTGGAGTGAGCCATTAAGTGCATTGCAGCAGCAACTTCCAGCCACCATGAATATCGTCCTATTGTGTACACTGCTGTACAGAAAAGGAAAATAAGAGAGAGTCCTTTTCTGCAGGGCTTGGCAACCTGAATAGATAAAATAGATTAAGAAATATGGCAAAGAAATTTTATACAGTGGTTGAACCCACAAACATTTAGAGTAACCAGTTAAAGTTTATCCTGCCCTGTTTTTCCTCAGTGGGAAGTGAGTACCATTTTGATGTGCTACACTGGCATAACAACACGCTCAATCATCCTAATCATGCCACTTTTGTGGTTAGAAAAGTAAGGCGAGGCTTTAGAGGGGGAAGGCGAGGACCTGAGCCTGCCTCCAAGAGGCAGTCCTACGGGCTCCCTCTGCACTCATCCAGATGCTGTTTGTCTTAGCCTAAAAGATGCTGCCCCTGTGCAGAGGTGCGCAGCCCTCTCCGTGGTCTTCGGAGGTACCAGGGGATGAGCTCAACTCAGACCAGTGGCTCTTCGCTAGCTTTACAGAAAGACAAGTCTCATCCTGTGTGACTTGACAGCAGGTCTGTGGCAGCACTGGGAATGAGTCTTTTCCCAGCCCTCGCCTCCTAGAAGGACACACTCATTTCTCCAGGAGGAAATAAGTCCTTGTGGGTTATATATAGAGTATGGCAGGATAGAAAATACCCCATTATTTGGCAAAGTCAAATTAATCACACCAGTTATTGGAATGCCAGGCACTGCTCAGAGAGTTTTGAAAGGCGAGAACCGTCTTTGTCTCATACAAAGTCTCTGCATAACGGGGAAAAAAATCCTGTTTGTCAGCTGCTTCCTTGATTATGTTCAATAAGAGTACACAGGGCTGGTTTTATTTTCACTTGGCAATTTCTGTGTTGCTATGACTTCACTAATCTCCAGTCCATAAATCATTTGAGTAAACAACACACCAACAAACTCAAATCCAGAGGAAATTTCTCCAAGGCAAGTTTTTTTTCATCTTTCTGTTTTAGAGGGAGAACTCAGGAGATTCCTCCTACATGGGATGTCACCATGAGAAAAAAACTCCTGACATTTCCGAGGTTTGGCTTTAAAGCATATCATTAAGTGTAGGTATTAAAGTGAATAGAGAATAGCACAGTATGGTCAGCTGAATTTTTTTCTTTCTCTGAGTTCTGCTCCCTCTTGACCCTTACATGATGATCCTTCTGTTGACTAGAGGGTCTCTGCTTCTCCTCCCACTTCAAAACCCTTCCTCCTAGCAACAGAAAAGCTATCGATGTGTGGAGGCTTTCAAGGCAGCCCATAGCTGTGCTCCCTTGAATGTCAAAAGGGGTTGGTCTCACAGCTACAAATCAAATGTCGTTTTACTTAATAATGTATTTCATAGTGGTCTGTATCTCGTCTGACTTGTTTAGTTGCACATCTGTCCTTTGAGTTTTCTCTATAGCTGCAACCCAGCACAAATAACCCTGGGATAGGGGAAATGTGCATCAGCTTTATAACACAACTTAAAATATAATCCCAGAGGGAAAAAAAACTTTATAGGAATCAGAGGCAGAAAAAACAACATGCAGAGGTGCACTTATGTGAACAGGTAGTCAGTTGGTCTAAGTCTCTGCTGCCTTGTATTGTGTTATTAACACAGTGCAGAATGAGTTCAAAACACAAAGAAAACAACAAAAGACTCAGAAAGTAATATTCACACCATCGCCCACTTTGTGTAAGCATTAGTAGCCATATGATGTGAAAAACAAAACCAATCCGTGTACCCACACTTTTGTCCATGRAGGGGGCTACATAACAAGATAACTCTGGGATACAATCAAAATTATTAAAATCTCTTTTGCAGGCTGTGGATGAATATTTTATGTGCCAGCCTTTGGGAACTCCTTGCCTGGAAAGACTAGTGGTGTTGTGGACTGGCACCACTGTGCCAAGGATGGTGTGGGTGCCTTTTAATCATCTTCTGCTGGGTGAATTGTATAGTTCTTTTTTATAACCAAAGTATTTTCTTAATAGTTGACAGGCAAATTAACAGGTGAATGACGTGATGTGTAGGGGATCCCTGCCTAGGTATGAGTTAGATATATTGTGTGACAACAGCAAGAAACTTGATTCCCTTGGCAATTAGCTTACCCATCTGTAAAATGGTGCTATTGTTTTTCTCATAGTCAGTAATGAAGAAGCCTAAGGAGTTCTTACTTTTATTCTCAGTCCTGTCAGTAGAAAAGTGTCTTTGCGTTATCATGATGTCAGGATTTGATCATGATGTTTTCTTTCTGATCACCAGCTTTCCTAATTCTCTTCCACTAAAGGCTCTATCCTGAATTTTCCAGTGTGTCATGATTTTTCCTAGCTGTATGTTGTCTCTTTGATGTCGCAGGAGACAGACGCTGAGACAATATTTGAGAGGCTTTGTTTTCTCCTCATCTACCTGCCTGCATGGCTCAATTTGCTCCGTTCTCTGGCTCTTGGTTCTCTTCAGCGTTGCTCCAGGCTCACCACTCACAGGAGCCATAGAGGCTTTCTGGCCTGTCAGTTTTTGAGAGAGTTTGCTCAGACGTATCCTTGGGAGAGTCTTCACTTCACTCCAATAACAGTAAGAAATCCCCAGTACGGAGCAATTTAAGGGATGGTAAGAGGGTGGAGACCTGCATCACAGAAGTCCTGGCACAGAAAAGGAAGCCCCAAGACACAAATCTCTTCTCTGTTCCTGTTAGGTGTATTTCCCCTTTGCTTCCGCTTTCCTTCTTTCACATGAGATGATCTGCCAGAAAATATTTCTTCAACTATCTTCAAATGTTCATCTTCTTTTTGACTACCCCAAGGGCAAACTCAGTCCCTGTTTTATTATCGCCTTTTTTTGCCACAGAGCCAGCGTAGAGCAATCTCCAAATAAAAGCACTGCTTTTTCATCCGAAGTTGACAAAGTGCTTTACAAAGGTGAGCAGGCAATGCGGGTCCCATCTGCCCCGCGAGGTTAAATGTCCTGCCTGAGACCACACAACGGGACGTAGCAGCGCTCACACTCAGCCTGTGACTCCTCATCTCTGCCCCACCAGGAAACACTATTGGATCTGTACATTAAGCGACCACAAACAGGAGAGCTAGGTAGGAAGGTGGTCCCTCCCCAGGCTGATCACTTSAGAAAGTCCCCTAGAAAAAAATCCAATCGTTCTTCAGGAAGAAGTTCTCTCTAACAAATGTGAAACTGTCCAGAATTAGCTGTTCATTCTGATATTTAGAAAGACATTACCTTGATTTTTCTTCCCCTTCGTGCCATCATCCTGTTTCTCTGAAGACATTTCAGTAGCACCACCTGTCTTCCGTATGGGGAGTCTTTGTTTGTGGGTACCTTATGCAGCTACACTATGCTATGTGCACCAGTACAGCAAAAGGAGAAATTACATTACCAATGAAAATGTTGAGTGTTATCATTTCTTTCTGAAGTTCTCTCCCCTTCTCTTTGAAAAATTCACCTGCACACTCCTCGTCCTCTGTTCACCTGCCTCCCTCAATCCTCTGTCTCCTTCTCACCAAAAAAACCACAATAAAAACCACCTTAAAAGCAAATGAAAATTACTGAGTACCAAAAAGTTCAGACGTAAAATTACTTATTTTTGTAATGAAATCTTCTCCCCAAAAGTTTTCTACTGGATGGAATTTTACTGCACTGAAAATTTTTGAGAATCACAAGAACCATTCATAAAACGTGTATAGATCTGTTGAGGTAACTTATTTTTAAGTTAAAATATGTGTGTGTGTTATCTTAAAAAAACAAAAAAAAAACAAACAAAAAAACAAACTAARGTATTATTTTTAATATTTACTTTCCAAACAGAAACTATGGTAAATTAAAATTTGTTCAAAGGCAATTTTACAGCAGAAGTTTGTAAAATTTAAAAAAACATTTGAAGTGAAAAAACTTAGTTAAAAAAAAATCTTTCTGGTCAATTAGTCAATTAGCATGAGTGACGACAGTCTGTATAAGTGAAAGGGTTAGTATATGTGTACGGCTGAGTCTTAAACATATTGCCGCTCACCATTTATATTGCCGTTTGTAGTTTATTTGCACTCCTCTCTTGTCCACAGGTGCTTGAAGTGTGCAAGGATTTAATGCAGTCAAACGTTGCCTGGTGGGAATAGCTCGCGCACTGAGACCCAGAACTTACCACTACCAAACAGCTTGCAGCTACTACCAATTGTAGTTGCTCCTAAGATGATGAATACTTACCTTGCAATTAGTGGAGCTGCCCAGAATAATGAGGTGCAGCGGCAGCCACCGCCTCCGCTGCTCGCTGGGGCTGAGGCCTCCACCTGGGCTCGGGGACAAGGCGAGATGCCCGGGCAGCGGAGGGGGCAGAGGGAGGCAAAGGAAAGCTGGGACCCCATCCCAGCACCCGGGAGCTGGTCCCAGCACAGTGAGGGGGAGGAACAACAGAGGCTAAAAAAGGAAGTGTTGCATTGGACAACTAATTACCAGTTTTTAAAGTAAACCAAACGTCGTATAATCACCAGCTAATTTAGATATTTGTGCAGTTGATTGAAAATATGCAAAGAAAGCAACATTATTTAAAATTATTTTTAAATGTTTGGAATTTATTAGAGTTGACTATGGAAAAGAGATAATTAAGGATTCTAAATATAAGTAATGTGCTGAGTTATAAAAAGCACTGTTTAGGTTAGGGGTTTTCCAGCAGTTAGCAAGATGGTTGACACTGTAATGACAACTTTACATTTAAAGATGTTTGCAGTTCACATAAATATGTATTGCAAAATAATTTCACAGTGGGTGCATAAAGAATATACCTCCGTCTTCATTTTAGAACCTTTATACCTGAGCAAGTATAGGGGAGAGATGAGGCTACGGTAGAGAAGAAAGCCCAAGCTGCTGTGTGACATGGATTTCCCTTGTCTTTGGCAGAATCCCTACTCAAGCAGGCAAGGCAAGGTGTTAATTTCTGGATGTGTTAAATATTGTTTTTTCAAGTAAAATTGATGCACAAACAATGTAAAGGAAGGAGAGAAGAGTTTAAAAAAATAAAGGCACAGATTTAAAAAAACCCCCACTATTTAGAATTATTTTTTATAATCTAATGACTGAGGGGGCAGATTTYTCACTTTGATTCTCCTAAGAGAATCTAGCTCGCGATTCTTGACTGCCCAAAGTTTACAGCCCTAGAGGCAGGGAGGCATGCTTCAGCAAGAGGGGGTCCAATTTAATGGCAGGTACAAGCAAGATGGCAAAAGCCTTCCTGCAAAGAGGTGGGTTTTGTTTGGTTCTGCATATGCTCTGTACCTGCCATTGTAAGAAATGTTTGGTTTTCAGAYCAAAGTTTACCTGTGCGTTCAAGCCCCAGCGTAGCCGAAGTGGAAAGCCAAAACACTGGGATGTGGAGAAGGTGGTGCTCTGGGAAGGGCCGTCTTGCTGCAGGGTGTTAACACCAGTCCCAAGAGATCTAAAGCAGTTTAGCTGCAAAGTCCCTTTGTGGAGCCGATGCCAGGATGTGCTGCAGGGAGCCCACGAAGAGTGGGTGCTGTGGGTCACTCACACCCAGGGAATCAGCCCAGGGAGTGGCCCGGGCACTCAGGCACAGAGGGGAAAGTCATCCAGACTGCGTGATGGACTGTATCAAACCATCGTACCACCCAGGCACCAGACATTATGGACCTTCTGGAAGGCTGTGGAGCTCAACTAACGGACTGCTACGGATTTAAATAGCTTTAGGCTGGGGTTCCATGTCAGCTGCTGGCAAAAAGAAGACTTAAAAAACAATCTTAAAAATGCCCAAAAAATTACAAACATGAAAATTGTATGGAAAGRCCAAATTTCTCTGGCTAGGAGCCTGAGATTTAGCATAAAGAGACTTAGGCTGTCACTGATTTCCAGTAGGTTATAGCTGCCTGAATCTCTGTGCCACCTTTTAAACTGGTACTTAACATCTAAAGCTATCAAAACATAGAGTTTGCCATCAGGTACAGTGAGACGTAATACTTCACCCATCAGGAGGATGAAGCTTGCCAGATTTCCCCTACACTGTGCTATTTGGTCTTTGTTTGAATAGGATGCTCATCGGTCCTCAGGAAAAGTAAATTCAGACTGTGCAAGGGAAAGCAAAGCCGCAGATGGTGAGCTACAGTCTGTAGAAGGAAATTCATTCTTCCCTGAAAKAAAAATGCTAGTATTGTAAATAATGTTTTGGCAAATCAGGTCAGGTAGGTAAAAAAAAGTCTTATTTCTGGGCAGACCAGGACTGGGTTTCTTTGCTTGGGTTTTTTTTTTTTTTGTTTTAAGATCCTTACTGGATCCCTGCTGTTGCCTGACTGGCTGCTGCACCTGGAGAGACTCCTTCACATTTAAGATAACCACTTAGCCTCCTGGAGAACAAGAGCAGTCAGGGCGAGACTTGTGTAACCTCAACAAACTGAAATGAATCCCTCCTGTAATGGCTTTCCCAACTCTTTGCTTGTTTTTCTCCAAACCAAGGAGTATGTCTGAAGCCAATGAAAGAGGATATGATACACAGTTCCCCTCCACGGGCATTTCATTACCACCTTTAAAACTAGAACTTACAGTCACTTTTTGAAAGTAAGATTTCCTTTTCTTTGGTGCTTTAAATGTGAATTTGAGGCTGTAACTTTGCATAGGTTTTAAATGAACTTTAGAGTTCTTGATGCTCTGTGTTCAGTTTGAATGAACACACTCTAAAGTAATGAGGACAGAAAGTTCTTCAAGTTGATATTTTCCACAGACATCTGAGATTTAAAAGCTACCACTACAAGCCRTTTATTGCATAGACCTTCACTGATTATAGCAGCGTTCAGTGCCTACCCTCTGCTGCCAAGCACTCTTACTCAACTCCCTGCTGTAGGGTATCTTGACTTTGCATGGGCATAATGGCAGAATAACATCTGACACCCCAAAATGAGTTGAATATTGTAGGCATTTATTACTAAGCTATGAAAATGACCCGCCCCCCGCCCCGTGATCCTAGAAAAAAAGAAAATTGCTGAGGTGTGAGCAAATGTAGAGCTGAGGCTGGAGAGCTCAATGCCACCTACCTTCTCTAGATGTCATTGTCCCCTCATTGCAAACAGGCTCTTAGGTGGAGACCATGCTTACCTGTCTGTATAGTGGGATACTCACAAAATGAAAACACTTCCCTAAAAGATTACCACTACTGATGGAAGATAATGCTGTGGAAAAGAGGAAGATAAAACTCCCAGATATATGTTGCCTCATTTTAGGGCTTTAATGGGAAAGAGACCTCCTGAGGGATTCATGATACTCAGACTATCTTCTAGTTGCAGTCTTCTCTTTATTTAGGGTCCTGCATTTGGCAGAGAAAATCCTTTTTCCGTAGAGAGTCTCTCCCTCTATAATCTAGTAAGATTCTGGTTTTTGGGAATAAAACAGAGAGATCTGAGGGATGGCCACAGATTTCAAGAGGCCAGCTCTGAGATTGCTCCTCGGCCACCCAGGGGAGCGGCAAGCAGTGCTGAAGCCCACAGACGAACAGCCAGGGTGGGAGGACAGCACAGCAAGCAGCTGCCAGCTTTGGCCAGGGCCTCCTTTCACCTTGGCAGGTCCCCAGGACCCCTGAGCAGCTTGAGGTCCCCACTTCCSCGTACGCTATTCCATCAGCAGAGGACCACTGCCCCGCTTTGCTCTTCAGGAGTGGACTGCGTGGCGGGACTTCTCCGGGCACAGAGGGCTGCTGCGGCTGGCACGCTGTGCTTGGCGGCTGTCATCACTGCCAGAGCAACACCAGCYGCCCTCCTCGGGGGAGGAGACAGGAGCTGAAAATGCAAACCTCAAACTCCATGTTCTTCTTTTTCCCATGGGAGCAAGGAGGAGCGTCTGCACCAAGGGGAGAGCAAATGGGCACTGGCAGGGCCCCGCCACCCCACCACCCACCCACATACGCACACGCACACTTGACTGCCTTGCTTTCCCGGGTCATAAGCTGGTGTTTCTGCAGGCATTCCTACAGCAAGGGGAGGCTGAGTGCAGGCGGGTTTTCCATACCCCTCTGGCTTTGCTTTCCATCCTGATCTCAGCTATGGCATTACCCGTTTCCTCTCCTACATCTGATCAGACTAAAAATAACCCATTAAAAAATCACGATGACTCCAATCAGAAACAAAATAAATTATTGTACCTCTCTGGAGCAGCTGTTCCCCTCCACCTGCGAACCCCAACGACAGGAGAATTATGATCCACCAGACTGAAATGAAAACCTTGGGAGGTGGGGAGGGGAGCTGTCGTGAAACTCAACGCCACCAAGGAAAGGATGTGACAGCAGGTCACGCAGACATATCTGCACCTTGGCTAGGGTCTGGGGTAGCTGAGTTATATATGTCCTGGGGCTTCTAAGCGTGCCCAGCTCCATCCTAGGTAGGTTTCAGACATATGCCTCTGGCTTCCTAATTAAGGGAGAAGCCACAAGCAAGGCAGAGTCAGTCTCTTGGAAGAAGCTTCCCTCTTCTGCGGTTGTTTCTGTCAAAGGGAATGATTAAGATGATTAAATGATATTAATGTTGTCCTTAAAAAGTCATAAGGAAATCTGCTGTGAGCCAGGTTGCCGTTTCCCTGGAATTCAGAAACGTGTCTGTTTGTTTCCCAAACAGCCATTTGCCGCAGCCAAATAGAGAGCAAAAGGAAATACATAGTGCGGGATGGCGACTGAAAGCATGGGAGAGCTGGGAAGCGCTCCTGGAGCGGCACAGCCGGGGCTCTCCCACGGCTCCGGCGTCGGAGTGCGCCAGGCGGCAGCGTGTGACCCCTCGGATTTGTCATTGTTAAGGAGCTGGTGAGGTTTGAGGGAGTCGCAACAAAATATTCAGTTTAGAAACGATTTTGTTCCCATATCGTATTAGCTGTGTTTCCCTTCTGTCATTACCATTTACAAGGATATTGACATATAAACCGATGTTTGTTTTGTTGAGCTCATTTTCACTTCCTACCTATTTCCCCTCTGAAATCATGAGGTGAACTACTTGCAGAAACAATATATTTGATAAATATACTCCTTTTGCCTTTTCACAAATTATCTGGGAACAGACATTGATTTTTTATTACTTTGTTCGTTATCTAATGTATTTGTCAAATTGTTTACAATAATATTCCAAACCMTGCATTGCTACCAAGCGCCCTGTCACAGCTATCGTTAACAATTTGACTTAGTGATTTACTTTCTGGAGCCAAATCTTGAATAATTCTTCATGTCATTTCCAAATCCCAAAGACACTGTTAATTTGCTTTGCAGGAGCATCTTCTATTCCCTGCCATGCATCAGGATGACACTGTGCTAGGTGCTGCATAAACACAGATGAAAAAAAATTTTATTCCAATACACAGTCTAAGTCTAGAAACAGCTGGATATCACAAGAAAAGCCTGAGCACAGAAAAAGGTGAGTATGATGGACACTGGTTTAGCATGCGGGCAGTCAAACAGTTGTCAAATATTTTGTAGGCATCATAGCAAAGAGTCATCTCTCCAAGCAGGAACTGGAAAAACAATGAGGTACTTTACATAAATACCTAAATCATTTTGGTTTATTCATTGATCTGATAGTAATGGTCCCCTATACTATTTAATATTGCTTGAGTTTTCCCACACCTCTCAGGCTAGCTGCATGAACAACTCCAGTATCAAAACATCTAGAAAAACAGTATTTGTAGAAATATTTGTGATCTCCATTACCATCTCTTGTAATTATATTTTCAGAGAGTAAAAGAGATCACAAACACAATCAGAGCAAACATAAGCAAATGTACTTTCTCAACCTTTAGTTTAAAAGAYAATTTCCTAAGTTCAATCAGGAAACATTCTTATTTTAACTGTAGTTTTCCTGCCTGAAAAGGAAAGAGTTTGCATAAAGTGACAGAGAAAAGACTCCACATATGAAGAATTTTCCCCATAATTTTCTGCAAGGAGCTCACAGCTCTTTAAAACTAATAATCACCATTTCAATATATAAAATCAAGCTTCAGCAGAATCAGGCCAGAGCATATCATATGTGACTGCTGGGATTATATAATGGGAAAGTTCTCATTGATTTTTATAAAGCGCTGGATCCCAGAGATTTTAAAATTAGGCATGGAGGCTGACCCAGTTTGGGTGGAAAAAGCTTACAGAATCCCAGGGAAGAGCATGGCCCAAGGAGAAGTCTCAGGAGGTACAGTTATTTTTAACCTTTCAGACCTGCGTGACAAAGAATGAATTCTGAAAACTCTGGGTAGAAAAGAGGTATTTAGTTTTGAAATTTTAGAATCCTCTACCCCCTCCCCTAGATCTTGACCCTGCTAGAAAACTTGCACAGCAAACTTTTTTTCAGATTAAGAAAAAATTTTGGAGTAGACTGAAGCTGCCATTTCACTCTTCCCTCCACAAGTGTGGAAGATAAAAGTAAAACATTTTCTAGGATGTGATTCAACTAAAGAATAGAATATGCAAGGCTAGACTGCCAAGACAGAAAGGGTTTTCATTTTAGCTGGAATCAAGAAAGTTAAATTTGTAACCAAACATAACATTCATAAACGGTTGAAATAAAAAGATGCAATTAACATTTGAAAACTGCTCTAAAAAATGCTGCAGTTTTCCAGCGATTAAGTGTGCCTCATTAGGTGATTCAAACAAAATTTGATCTGGACAAGTATTCTGGACAAGTTGTAATTGAATTTGCTTTCAACCTATTGCAGGTTTCAGCCCTTCTTATAAACATGACGGGACCATTAGCTGAAGAGCTTTTATTATACATGCTGGACAGCATTTCAGATACAAATTTGTTTATTTATAGTGGAGTAATATTAAACAGGCATTTGTGTTTCAAATCAGGTGGAGATGAGATGCTTGTATTTGTACCTGAACTTATCATACCCGTGCGTATATTTTTAGGTGCTCTGAAATGCGAAGAGGACTGAGTACACCTTATTTTGACAATCTAGTTGTATAGTACTTGCCATTTATGGATTGAAATCCTCACTACCGTTTCAGCCTCGTTATACCTTATAAAAGGGCTAGACTAGGGCTTTAACACGCTCCCTTTCCCTGATTCCTAAGGAGGGAAAGGTAGTCAAATGCAACGATAGAAGAGGCAGAACAAGGATGGGTACCTTGGGCTTCATTTCCAAAGACCCCTCTAAAACCCTGGGAATAAACAGGGTGGGGAGCAGTCAGTGAGGCAGGGGGGGTCCAAGTTGGCTTATGACTTGTTGGTCTATGACTTCTGTGGCATCTCACACAGGTATTTTAAGGCTGCCTTTTATTAGTCTGTGGGGAAATTTTATAGCATGGGACTTTGGAGGAGCTCATGAATCCGGTGGCATGGCCAGCAAGAGATGAGAGAACATCTGGAAACGGAGCTGACCCCTCCCTGATGCTCTCCAGTCCTGCCCCAGGCGGGGACCCTCCCCAGGCGACCGCCGCGTGCGGGGCCCGCGCAGGCAGGACAGGCAGCTCGTGCCCCGCGGGCGCTGCCGGCACAGGGCGCGGGGCTCCAGCCCCGGCTGTTTGCTGCTGGCACTCGGGTGCAGCAGCAGCTCGGCAATAGGTAGCTTTGGGCAGCCGGGTCTGGGTTAGCTCCTGCTGCTGCTGTCTCTTATTCTCACCCTTCGCTGTGCCCGTCAGGTGTCCCAGGACAACACTGCTTGGGACTGAGCTGGGAACGGCGCGGGGGATTTACCGTGTTGGGGTTTTTCGTAAATGTTTCCTTATTTTTCTGCTCAAGCCAGATCAAATTCCTGATCGTGTCCAAGTCTTGGCTCAAATGTGAAGGCAATGTGCTGCGGTACTGGCAGAAGGTGGCAACGCCTTAAGCTGGTATTGCCAATGAGGACGTGGGCAATTTCTCAGGTGGAAATCACTGGCCTCACAGCCATATTTTGTTAACAGAGCTGAACGTGTCTCATTCATTGCAAGCTGGCTTTGTTTGAGTCCTCCTTCCCATTTTTAGTGGAAGAAAAATAATTCTAACTCAGTGCCTTTCAAATTAAGATTTTTTTTTTGACATAATAATCTTCCCTAGCTCTTACAAACTTTTCCTTTTTTACCCACAAATTTTAGTGTTGCCACTTTCACCCAAAAGTCAGAAGTGCAATCCTGCCCTGTTGATCCTCAGCCATCTGCCGTCAGAGAGACAATACAAAGCACACGACGGCAGAAAGGAGCTTGGACAAACTTCATTCTACGGCAAGAACGAGTCAGATTTCATTGATCTACAACTTGACATTCAGTTCCTGCAACTGAATAGAAAAAAGGCATTTATAACCTATTAAAAACCCAAGGATGATTTTAGTCTTTTTTTTTTTTTCTTGTTGGAGAAATCAGTCTTTCAGAATAGCCTGGGAGTTGTGAATAAAGAAGAACTTTGCTATGTTTATTTAGAGAACCTAAGCCCTTGGAGCCAGCATTTTCACTAATGCATTTTACATTAGCGGGCTGCATCAGGAAATCCTGACTTTTGGTGCCAGGGGGGTAATTAATATCAGATCATGTTTGCAAAATGGTTGTGTTTATGTGGGAATGAGGACTGAGCTCTAACTGGCAGGATTTGAAGTACTCAACTTTGCTATGGAGCTTCAACAACTTGCTAGAGAGCGGGATGTTGAAATTAAAGTACTAGGTCTTGATGGCTTAGTAGATCTATGGCTGCTGAAGAGAGCTGCAGTCTTTAGGATTCTGTTCATAGACCTTTAAGGAGAGTCTGAAGTGTTTTTCTTAAAAATGTGAGGGGATGGTAGATAACATAGAAATGGTTGTTTTGCTCCTGTAGTCTCAGATGTTCCAGGAAGTGCCAAAATATGCATAATATGGTTGCTGTCCCCCAGTATATCCCACCCACCCCATCGCTCCCTAGTCTCTGTGCTTACTAGCTAGGAAATATTCACAGATGGTGCAAAAATACTTTTTCAGCACACCTCAGAAGTACTTGCTTTTATGTACGCACCAGCTAGCTCGGTCTAAAGCAGTAGGTGCAGGTCAATTAAATAACTTTGAAAAATAGTTCCTGCTGAGCTCTGTGTCTTGCAGGGACTCTGCTGTGCCACCCCAGTGCTCCCCACCCTAGGAAGTGCAGTTCCCCCTGTGCTTGGCACCCAGCTGCTCAGATGACCTGCTTCTTTCTCCAGAGAAAGAGGAAGAACACCTCCTCTTCCTCTGTGCTCGAGCAAGGGTGTCTGGGGAATGGGAACTCCTTTTGTGGTGGTGATACAGCCTCCTTCCCTAGCACAGGCACTGTCTGCAGCTCCAGCCAGGACATCTCCAGCTCAGCTGAAGATGGTGGAAGGATATCCTGAGCATCATTAGGTTCTCAGTATCAAAAAGAGAAAAACACCATCTTCTATGGGTTGAAGAACAGCCTATTTAGTAGAGAACTTGGATTCTCACCTTCCCGAAAGCCACAGTTTCTCAGCACCAATTGGGAAACTTGCACTGGTGCTTAATGAGGTTGAAAGTCACTCAGGAATATAGGACCCTCAGAATCATAACATCATGAACTTGTGTAGGCAAAGKTTAAAATTTAAGGATGTTTTCTTAAGTTAAAAAGGAGTAATAGTACAAAAGAATAGCAGCAGCAACTGATGTTCAAAATGAGAGTTTCACCTTGTGGTTTCCCAGCATCCATTTCCATGGGATGTGGCAGCTGGCAGGTTCTCTGCAAGACCATTTATTTACTCCCTCCCCATCAGGTCCTTTGCTGGAAGTTCATGGGTCCCTCAGCGGTGGTGGGGATTAAAAGTAAAGGTGTAATCTATGTTAGAGCTAATACATGTTTTGTACTATAATGAGCCAATATACTATTATGGATCTTGTGGTCAGCTCACTGTGTTTGATAAATATGATCAATACATGTTATTCCCCTCTGAGATCCACCCACCATCATCTCTCCATACTCACCTCTTGCCAGTAGTCATTTGGGGATAATTATCCCCACCAAGAGCCTACCTCTAATGTGCCCACTGTCTTTTCTCCTGCCATAAATTGGTCTGATACGGGCACTAAGATAACAAATCTAGACTGTATCGTTATTATTGCTGTTATTTTACTAGTTTCTCGATCCTAAAATAGGGGTAGCAATCTAATAATTTGCTGTAACTATAGTAAAGTTAGATATACCTAATGAACTGTTCCTCATCAGGTATTTGTGTAACTGATTATTCCTACCTAAGTCTAGGAGTAATGTCCTAGGCTTGAATACTCCTCAGCAACACTGTCTACAGCTGTTGTTCTCTGTGAAGTAATGGACCTTCCTTTTCTACCAGTATCTCTGAATAGTTATATTTCGTGGCTTGCTTTGATTTTATTTCAATATGTTCTACTATTCTTTTAAGCTTAATCCTAACAATGAGAGCTTTATGTGCACTTCCTCTTTTGTCTGAAGGCACTGATGAGCTCTTGCTCCTCCACATTGGGATAATTTGTACTTCTACCCATAGCATAATTTCTTTGCCAAGGACTTGCCAACTCTCCTGAACTCCTTTTTCTTTAGACTTTTTTCCCCATGACATGTTTCCTCTTCATCCTCTGAGATTACAGACATCATCTTTGTGGAAGTTTGCTGTTTGTTAGGCTTCCTGAGGAAAAGTGGACTCCTTGACAAATTTCAACCAGATTTGACAAATTTCACTCAACTCAGAGAGATGTTTCAAGACATTATGTTCCTACAAGGGTGACGAAACAACCCAACTAGGAAAGAAAAGAGATTTGATAAATGCCCCTCAGTTGGGCAAAGGCTGTTGTTAGAGCTCAAGTCGTTAGGCATCAGAGAATCCAACCATAAACTTATTCTTGATACTACTATGCAAAAATGGGCAACATTGTTTCTGCTGTTCAAAACATTATCTTTTCTAAGAGTAAACTCATACCAGCTCATGATCTATATTACTCAAGCTGCCTTTAAGCCCTACATTGAGAGGTGGTTTCTCTTCACTGGTGAGAATGAACACAGAAGACCTTTTCCATTTGGCTGCCTTCTCCATGCCTTCTGTATCAAAACTCTCTGAGGAAACTGCCTGTATTCTGCTGCATCTCCTTCCCAAGAGGTGTTTGCACAGTTACAATTCAGGCAGATCTAATTTAAAGTCTATAGTAAACTTTCACCACAATGACGGCATTTGCTCTCTTCCCATCTATTATTGCCACATTCTCAATTGGTCAATCTTCCATACCTCAGAGAAGACATACTGCCTTATTCACTGACAAAGTATCTTCTCTCTTCAATTTGTCATCCTTCCTGAGAAAAGTTTTGTATGTGTTAATGTTCAAGCCCTGTAAATAAATAAATAGAACCATGTTTCTGTTATGCCAATAAAGTCGTAATTTTGATCATACACTTAAGAATCTTTCTGCATGTTCCTGTACTTATGCATTTATATACAGATATCTGGAGTTTTAAGCATAGTGATTCACTATCCTCATTCTTGTTCCTCCTCTGATCTTATAAATTAACACCCCCTCCTATATAATCTTTGGTTCCTGATACTTTCTGTTTCTGGGCACTGACATCTTTGACTGCTAGGGACTGACTGTGCATTGGGAGCTGCGTGGACCTGCAGTACTGTGTCCAGCCTTGTCCCACCCCCAGCAAAGTGGAGCAAAGTCAGTGGAGGGCCACCAGGATGGAGCACTTGCCCTTTGAGAAGAGGTTGTGGGAACAGACAGGGCTTGTTCAGCTGAGATGAAATAGTTTTGGAGGGGACCTAACAGCAGCCTCCAGGCACGTAAAGGGAGGTTAGCAAGACAACCAAGCCGGGTACTTCATGGCAGTGCGTGGTTGGAGGACAAGAGACAACAGGCATGAGCTGAAGGAAGAGAGGTTCAGACTTGCTAGAAGAAGAAACTTTTTCACATGGAGGAAAGTCTGGCAGGGGAACATGGTGCCCAGGGGGTTGTGCATCCTTGGAGGTTTTAAAGACCTGAATGGATGAAGTGAACCTGAATGTGTGAACACCACACATGCTTGTCTGCATAGGCTCTCATGACCCTATGCCACAGGCTGTTGGCACCACTGCTCAGAGTGCACTTAGGGATCTACTCTCCTTGGATATTCATTTATCTGGAGAAAAGGGAGTACCAGTCTCTCCTGCTCTCAAGATCTGTATGTGCAGAAGATGGTGGGGGAGAGAGGTGTCCCAGCCTGGGCCAGTAATGCCAGTCAGTACATCTGTGGAAATCCATGAAGTTTCATATAAAAGGAGTAGTGAACTCTTCTTGGTGATGTAGTCACAGGTGCCCACAGTGCTAGAAATTGAGGACTCAATGCTGGGTGAGGTGTCACATGACCTTAAGGATTTTGCCAGGAGAAGGCAGATTTTGTTGTCCACCCTCCTTGTACTAGACTTTCCCACTCCGAAGTCATCRGCCACTAAGCGACAGAAGCAAGTCTCTTGGGCACCCACTCCCTCACATGTACTGGTGCTTGGAAGGTGTGCTCTTTTAGGAACTCAGGGAGCAGTTCCCTACAGAGAACTTCACCCAAAAGCCCTGCTTCCAAATGATAAGTATGATGGAAATCCACTAATTCATAGCTGTCTCTTGGGCTCAGAGCCTCCTCATAGCAATGGAGGTGGTGGTCTCAAACACCAAAGGAGGAACTATAGATGATCTTATCATCCATATGGGCAGTTCCATAAATAATTGCTATCTGTTMTTTGTCACAGAAATCTTCCAATGTCTCCAGCAGCAATTCTACCTTTGCATCTTTGTCAGGTTTCAAGGTGAGTCTTGCCTGTCACCCTTCTAGAAGATGGGCATGGTCAAAAGGTGAGCTGTCATGGCTTACAAAAACAGAACAGATGATCAACATGGTCACACAATGAGAGAGAGCGAGCACACAACAAAGGAAAGAGCTTCTCAATATTCAACTAAATACACAAACTGTCTGCACTACTGATGGCATAACATGGGGCAGCCTGTAAGTTACCGAGTCGTTGGACCAATGTGCTGCAAAGACAAAATACACACCAGCTAGCATGACACCCTGCAGCAGCATCCTGCAGCAACTCTCAGTGGAAACGTAGGCAGCTCAACAAAAGGTGCTTTAGCCCACTAGCTCACTTCAAAAAACTGATACAAACTGGTTGTGCAGACATACTGCAAAGTGTTCATTCAAATGGTGACCAGCTGTCAGTGGTCACTTAAATAATGATGATAGGGCAGAGTATCAAGAAAACTTAGTCAGCAAGTCACCTCTATCGTGCTTGGCCCACAGACCTTCAGGTGTACCACATTTTAAACTCCAAATTTATAAATAGGCAAAATAACTACTGAATCAGTCTAATTTATCTCCATGTTCCTTGCTCCTTCCTCAGCAGAGTGGGTCTCACATAAGATTCCTGGTTTTCTGCCTGCCTTGTTGGCTGCCAGAGAGCAGGAAAACAGGAAGCAATGTGAAATGGAAGGGCAAATAATACAGGTCATATAGAACTAGGCTTCTGAGGTAATAAAGTATCAGTGCTGTCTTTATAGCAAGAGTATAGCAAGTCATAACAAGCACCAATGAACACCAGGCTCCATTAGACATGTTAGCATGCCCACAAGGTACTTGTAGCAGTTACAGATATCCTGGTACCCACCAAGCATCTATTTATGGTCCTAAAATCAACTACTTGCCATCAGCCAAAAACTCTGGGGGATACAACAGAAACCTCCACGCCTGCCTCAGTTTTGCTATGTTCTTACCTTTCCTGAGCCTACATGGATACTAAAGCAGGTGATAAATCTGAAACCAGTGTCAAGCTAGCAAATACTTTGTCATACCCAGATGGGCAGGCTCTCTGAGCTTAAAAAATTAAAAACTCCGGCGTTTATAGGCAGAACCCTTTTCCCCCAACAGTAAGTTTCTAAATAAGGTATTTCATGATAGAAGGCAAACATTTTATCCAAGCTGCAAACCACCTTGGGAGCAAACAGATAGATGTAGTTATCTAGGTGCTCAAAAAGAAGAGCTAGCTCTGAAATGATCTGTATCATTGCTGGGGAAAAAAATAAAAAGAGATACACAGATCATTAACCTTTGAGATTGACACTGTATCAACTTGGCAAGAAACTATCTTAACAAGTAAGGCCATAATCAGTATTTAGGTAAGACCTCTAAGAACTGTGGCACTTGTTTATATTGTAGCCCTGTGGAAAGTAAGTCTAAAGGCTCTGGAGCTGAGAAAAGCTATGACTGGAAAAACATAAAGGCAACTTAATATTGGCGACTCAAAATTCTTCACTTGATTTGAAATTTGTTAAAAAACAGTGAGGAGGTACAATTGACGTAACTTAATTTCATAAAAACAAAATGTGTATTCCTACCAAGCCTAGCAAATGACGTTTTTCTACAAAAGTATCTGTAATGGACCTGTGTCAAGATGCCAGCACGCTTCTGGCAACACCAACTGCAGTAGGTGATTAGAATTTATGCTGTGTAAAATTAACTTTTAGATTAAATGCAAATTATGAACCAAAATGCAAAAGCATCTATATGGCAATTCACCTACGCCATTTGTTTAAAAAGTGTCAAGGCAAGTGAACGTAACGCAGCGCTCTGAAGCGTTCACTAATAGCTCTGGCTGTTCCAGCAGCTCCCTTCCCAGCCCCACAGCTCGTCCCCCACCAGAAACCCGAGGCATATATATGTGAAGCCACTGACATACTGAACTACCTTCATTTCTTAAGACCAAGTGAAGAATAGTAAGGGAAAATTAGAAAACTTTACCTACAGAAAACTGGAAAAACTCCTCTTGTAAAATCATCAGATCTCAGGAATAGGAAATCATACATTCTGCTAGATTAGTCAAGAATTTTTCTTGAAAAACTGTGTCACAGGACGCTTATAAGAATTGAGTGAAAGCATCCAAGCATCTTGCAAGCTTGAAACAGAAGTATTTCACTTCATATTCACATTCATATTATTTTGGTAATATATTTCACCATAGTGGAAAAAAATAATTTTCTGAACAGAACATTGCCACTCCAGTTCAGATCTACATTTCAGTTTAATTCTGCAACCTAAACCATCAGTCTGCTGCTGATAATGCCTACTTCCAGGTTTTGCAGAGTGAGGTTCTAAGTTATGATAAAAAGAAATCTAAATACATTCCCAATATTTACTGCCAAAGCACCAACAGAAATATCTTCCAAACTCTAGCACACTGCTTGTTGCATATAGCTGTGAAGCGTGAGGTTTCACATTCTTTCAAAATAAACTCTTTCAGCTGATCTAATGTAAGTGTGCATGTTCTCATATATACATCCAATGCATTTTATAATCCTACTAAGCCCCTGGCTTCAATACTATCTTGAGGATTGAGTTTGCAGTTGTGCATGTCATAAAAAGCATTTTCTGTTATTGATTTTAAAGGTGTTGCCTTTAATTTTCACCATGTTGTCCATATTCTTGCAAAACTTACACTATATCTGTTACGTACCTCTGACTTCTGAAACAAACAATCCCAAACATACTTCATTCGCTCTTGACCACTCATTACCCACATACCTTTCACCTGACCTGTCTTTTTTTGATATGGGAGAGACAAGGGTGAACACAGTAATTCAGAGCATTGATAAAACTCTGATCAGTGTTACGGTATTTTGTTAAGCGTCCCATCCCACCTCTTTTTGAACATTTCAGTGGCACTGTGACTTCTGATACCCACTGAACAGAAGTTTTACTGCACTAGCCGCAGAACTTCTCCTGACAGTTGATTAACTGCRTATGAATAAATTGTATTATCCCACCCAGTACCTACTTTGTTGTATTTGTAAACATCAGCCATTTCTTAAGTTCTGCTATGGTCTGCTGCATTTCCACCAAGTTTTAAGTCCTGCATAATCTAAGTAGCACCATTTCCACCTCATTTTGATACCGGAACACGTATTCTTTTCTCCAATTTATTTGGTAAGTGTTAATCAGTGGGCCCAATAGAGCTCTGGCACAATTTGTTATCAATCTCCATCATTTTTTTATATTTAGCATTTAGTCCTATTCTGCCCCATCTTATCTAATTTCCAGTGCTTCAAAGTCCACCTTACTGCATGCTTTATTTTTACGGTAGCAGCTTCTCAGAGAACTTCACGCTTTGTGAACATACAAATAAAGATCAATTCCATCAGATTGTGCTATCACCTTTTACAATAATTCTAGCAGATTAAGGGCCACTTTTTGGTCTTTTTTTTTTAAACAAACATATTTCATATACTATTGAAAAATCTTTTTTTTTTTTTTTTCTTAAATTTAACTTACTACTTTATGCAATTATCTGTTCACTTCAGGAGGTTTGTTTGGGTTCATTTCATAGGATTTCACCCTTATGCTTCTATTTTATGATACAGCAACTGTTGCCCACATAGGAAAATCAGCTACTTTCTTTTTAAGCTTCTTCAGGGCTTCTGGCTGAATTCCACCTGGACTTGCTGATGTAACAATTTCTCTTCATTTTGTAAATATAAAGTATTATCTCCTTTTTTGGAATCTAAAATCTAATTTTTTTATTATTTTTTTTTAAATCACATTAAAGTGCTTCAGCATCCTCTGTGGTAAGAGCTGTAGAAGTACAATGATATTTTTGCACTGAAGTCCTTGTCCCTCTTTAATCAGGAGTATTTTCTCAAAAAAAAAAATCAATTACTTTAAACATTTACAAGTAATTTTAGGTATGAAAACAAAAGCAGGACTATTTGCAAAAAAGATGCATTTATCCTGCTCTAAGAAGTGGCATGTTTGCTTACTTATGTTGCAACATTGTGAAGGCAATTTCATTTGAAGCAGTGAGCCAGCTTCTCTTTTCTGGGAGTCATTCACAGAACAGAAAGGGAAATAAAACCATCTGAAAAGGAAGAGCAAAATATGATGGCAAAAATCACAGCGCTATGATAACCAGAAGTCACTTAATTCATTAACTCCTTCTCTTTACTCTTTGAACATTTGTATCATTTCTGTTCACGTGTTTGATTTGCTGCGTCAGTCCCCCTTCTTAGGTCTTATTTTCTACATTCTACATGTAAAATGCCAAATGTAACACCTTTTTTACTAGTTTCCTATTGATTGGATTTTATTTAATAAAGAATACTTACTAAAATGAGCCTTGTATCTCGCTATTTCATCCTGGTCCTGTCGTGCATGCCTGCTTCTTTTTTGTTTACGGAAAACTGGTTATTTTTTAATATATAATTTTAGTAGAAATACTTTTGCATGGAGCTATCTCCTCTCAAGTTGTTCTTCTGGCATAGTACCAGAGGAATAAGGTAATTTTTGTCACCACCAATTAAAAAGTTTTACGAAACAGGACCGTTATAAAACAATTAAACCTTGCAAATGCAGTAGTCTCTAGGAGGGAAACCCTGGAGGAAATTCTGCTTATTAAAATTGCAATTTTAGTTTCCATTAAAAAGGAGAATAAGACAACAGAAGATGGGCTGGCAAGACAAATTATTTCTTAATGTCAGTTGAGCTTATTTCAAATGAGATAACATATCTACACCAGGTTGGGTTCAACACATTTTTGCCTCCTCAACTCATTTATCTAATTCAGTCATCTTGATTATAGCCTCATGGACCTTCATTTTCAGAGGAAGAATTTCGTAACAAACAACCTACACAACATGCTGATTACTGAACAGTTAATTCTAATTAACTTGGCTATGGCAAGAGAATTTTGATAAAGTCCTAGAATGCAAATACAGTTTGGTTATTCTGGCCAAACTTCTAGAAAATAAAAACCCACAGCAGAGTCTCCAGATGAGACAGAGTGATAGGGATCTAATTTAAAGAAACAAATGAGAAAATTAAAATCACAAATAATTTATTCTTCTGTTAGAATTGATGGAGTACAGTTTTAAATAGCAATGAAGTACACAGTGGTGGAAAATTGGCACAGAACCTACAAGCATTTCATTCATAATAATGTTCCTCATGCCATATCTGTTCAAACCTTGATGTGTATTTTCTATCGACTTTAAGAAAATGGTTTTCCCTTTAAAAATTTTGAACAAATTGAAAATCTTGTCTTCCATGTACAATGTCATACATATTATGAACACCAGTTGTTTATCCCGCCCCCCGCCATGATCGCCAACTGAAAAAGAAAAAATATTATTTTACTCCTGGGCTAATTTTAAGTTTTGTCCTTTATAAAAGTCGCCAGGAATTCTTGAATGCATATATTCCTGCACAACAGAATACCTATTTAGTTATCTGATATACAGTTGCAGGACAGTCTCAAAACCAATTTTTGTGTACTGTGCTATTGATCAAGGTGCTGCCTCTATCTCACATGCAACGCTATAAGCATTAATGCAGTTCAAAACAAAATTTGGCATTTACCTCACCAACAGGTTTTATATTTGATGTTATAAAACATCCCTTGGTCTCATGTTAACCAATAAGAAAAATGGACACACACAAAAAATGCCCCCTTTCTAAAGATATTAACTCCCAGTTAGGAAAGTTTAGATAGGTTTTACAAAGTCTTCTAGGCTATTTTGATACATACAAATTATTCAACTAAAGGTTAAAATACACTTATACAATACAGTCCTGTCCCCCATATTCTTTTTCAAGTTCTTTGCATATTCAAGCCAAGTAAAATTAACACTTGTCATTTTCTTTGTTATTGCAATTATTAAGAGGGATTACAGCTTGCTTATGCAAAGCTGTAACAAAACACTTGAGAAATAAAACCCAAACATTTATCTTGTTACCCAAAAAATGTTGAAGAAAATTGTCAAACTATGTTAGAAACAATTTTTACAAAAATGCTTCACTCAGAAAAATTGGAAAGCTTAAAAAGTTAATCTTTGCAYAAGACTATATTATACTGTCCTTAATAATGTTCCCATTTAGATAACTGGGATCTTATTCTTTGTACATGAACCTATCAGTGATGTATGACGCTCTCCATCTTTTTTCACTGTTATCTTTATTGTACACCATTTCCAGACTTACACAATCAAGCACTTATCATGCCCCAACCCATTTTTAACAGTAGATTTCTTATCCTGCCCAGCGAGTAGTGTACTGTCTTGCATATTCACCACATGAAAAACATAATATACAAAATATTGCTGCTGTAAAAAGTGTGCATTTCCCCTTTCCCCCTACAAAAAAAATCTGTGGAAAAAATATTAAATTCCCATAACCTTCATAAACATACAAAGCTGTTCGCACCTTTCAGTCTGTAACAGTCTATTTGACATACAGTTCTCAACTCACTGCAAATTGTTATGTCACATTTTCTGTCCAATATTGCCATCTAGAGTAGAGATGTGAAATCGGTTTCTGAGAATCTACAGTCTTTAACAATTAACCCATAAAGACTGTATACCATAAAACAGCCACAAGATTTTTCCAAAAGCTAGATGGAATGGGAGGTTCTCATCTCAGGAAGATGTCCACAGTGCTGAGGAGACAATATGGCTGCTAATAGATATTGCCTACCGGAATGTGAGTACTTTTTCACTGTTGATAATTTCCATACTGACCCTAAGAAAGAAATTCAAAATACATAATTAGACCACAAGGCATATTTTCCTGTATTAAAAGCCTAAATCAGAAGACCATCCAAATAAACTATGATGTTAAAAGGTGGAAACAAGTAACAACAAATGAAAAAGCAATATGAATAAGTGGTACAGAGTTTCATCTCACTAAAAGTCCTTTGTGTTTTAATGTAAAAGTATGACTGATGATACGGATTTAAAGCCAGGAACCTAATTTGATCAGAATAATATATCTTTAAATTCAACAGACTGCTATGAAATTTGCAGAACACTGTCAAAAATCAAAGATGGGAATTACTTCCCACCTAAACTTTGAAAATTATTTCAAACAGACAAGGTCACCTAAATTCAAAGTAATTTAGGAAACTAACCTGCTTTCAGAGATACCTAAAAATATTCATGTATCAAGCATCACAGAATGGACTGATACACGCATCTCAAAAATCAAGGCACACCCCAGTGAACATAAGGAACTAGTCAATATATCCTATGGGAATAATTATTCCATAGATCCGATACATAGAATTATTACCCTTATTGATAGTCTCTATTCTTTTTGACAGAACATCACGTACTGCAGAGGAAGGCAGAGGTGAAAGCATCAATGCTGCACACTTACCATGATCCTTCACCACAGGGTTCAAGGCTTGCAGAAACAAATTGTGTGCTATGAAGTGAACATTCTCCAAACTGTGGTCCCACCACCATTCCATGTTTAGTACCATCACGATAAGGCAGTATTTTAAATTCCAGTTTTATGTTGCAATGTCATTTTTTCCCATTTAATATGGCAATCAGTCAGGAGAAAGTTTCAGAACAGCTGCCAGATGAGAATTTAAGCAGCACAATTCCTATGGGAATGGCTAGTATGAAAGAGTGGAGAGGTCTTCTATAATTGAGTTTCCCAGTGGAACTTAGGCTCTACTCCTCCAGTGTGTGCAATCTATCTACAGAGAGGGTTATCCACTTCTACTGCAAAGAAAGCTGGAAGAAACTCAGCAAATTGAGATTAAGTTTCCTTGACCCTACATTTGCCACAAGTAAGGCATTTTCCTGTAGCTTATTATTTGCAGGAGGAAGCTGTTAGTTCAATGCATGAGCATTTTGTTTATCTGTTAAATAATTAGAAGTAATTGCATCTCTGAAGTACCGCACTGAAAGAGATTATTCCTTCTTCCTTGTTTTTTCTGATTTCTGTAGAAAGGAAGCCAACTGTTCTCCTTTAAAAATGCAGGCAACTATGGCTATTCTCACTTCCAAGGGAAAGTTCTGCTTGAAAGTTCAACTGGTCTTCTACTGACATATCAGGATTTTAAACACTAGAACGTCAACTTGATCATAAGGTTTACTTAGTTACTCTCCATTTTACTTATGCTRAGGAAAGGAATAGTGTACGTTTTAATTACATTTCTGAACGATTAATACTGCAAAGATTAGATTTTTACAGTTTAGTACCTTCTACAGGAATAAAACCTCCGCTTCATCCTTTAATTAGAAGACTTTTTTACAGGAGTCCTCCACTTCAACTCCAGCCTAGAGTTTTGGTGGTTCTTGTTTATTTGTTTTAAATTTATCTTAGCAGTGATAGGAAAGAAGCAGGTCACTTCTTTCCCATGTTCAGTGTTCCTTTATACTGCTCAGAGAAAATCTGTGCAAAACCAGGCTTCATGTCTCCCCACACAGCTCAACAGTAGAGGGACTTCAGTTGCACACCTGAGGTGGTTCTGCAACTGGAGAGGAGGATTACTGGACTTGTGTTTGTGGAAAATCAATTCAACCGTTTTTATTGCAAGGCAGTAATGAAGAATGATCCACCATCAGATTTAGGAACCTCACCTTTCATATTAGTCATTCACCATGAAGCTATAAAAGAGATCACCTTGATTTTTAAGGTCCAAAAATATTGTCTGGAGTGCCTCACTTTGACAAACTGCATTAAAACTTTGTAAACTCAGAAGAGAACGACTAATCACACCTCCAGACGAATCACAATTTTCTCATCAAATGAAAGAATACCTGGTCATATCCATAAGGCCTCTGCTGTGGTGGCTGTGGTGGCCCAGGCTGTGTGGGTCTGTATCCCCCATACTGCTGACCTTGTCCTTGTGGATAATTGGGATACTGAGGTCCTGGACCACTCTGGGAGGGGCCTGGAGATCATTAAAATGTAAACAAAAAAAAGAAAAAAGATTGCTTAAGGTGTTAGGAAGAAGAGAACAGTAAAAGCATTGAATTTTACAACTGAGCAGGGCTAAGAAGTATCACTACTGTACAATTAGGTCTTTTTCTACCTAAAAACATACCAGGGATCAGTGGTCTTCCTCTCACCCTGAAAAACATCTTAGCTGACAGAGCTTGTGCTCCAACCACAGAAACATTTACGTTTATTTATATATTCATTATTTATTACCAATGCATGTAGTTCTACACATTAGGTCATAGGATAGGGAAGAACAAGGCAAGAAATGACAAATCATAAACGAGCACTTTCCAGGATTTAGGGAGGCACACTCTCCTCCTGCTGTATGCTGCTCCAGTTCCAGAACTTTATAATGCAAGGAGCAGGCAGATGATCAGCTGCGTTTAGCATTTGGACCTTTTGAGGAAACTAGCAGCGCTGCACAGCCAGAAAGTCAGTTCCACAGCAGGCACACACCACAGTAGGCAATCATATATGGGCTGTCAGGCAAGCAAGTYACATGCACAAAATGCGAGATGTGACAACCAATAAATGCTACTGTGGGATGGAAAGAAGCACCCTCTAACTCCATACTCCTCTGGTCATCTTAACTTTCCAGGAAAAGGACAGGAAAACAAAAAAAACAAACCAAAACAAGACAAACTGGCTTCAGCCTTTTTTGACTGTAAAAGGAAGCAGTTCTTTTGTCAATGCAAACTCCTTCTGTTACTATTCACAGGGACTCAGCCTGCCTACCATTGGAAGCTGCACATTACTGCCATCAGACAGTGCAGACATGTTCCAAACAAAATTACCCTTAACCCCTCCTACCTTGGGAGAGATGGTGTACTGTGTGTTTCAGTGACACTCCATATGGATCTTTCACAGTGGATCTAAGTCAGCTTTTTCAACACCACCTCTTAAAAATTGGCAGTCATGAAGATTTGCAACTCTTCACAAGTGCTTTCTTTTAAACAAACCAACACTTCCCCCCGCCCCAGAAGAAAAAGATGTGTTTCAGCAATAATGTGATTCAGTGCTAGAGAGGGCTAGTTTTAGCTACAGGCACTGGACATTAAGGTGACATCAGCTGGTAACTCTTTCAGTAATTCTGGATCTGTGAGACAGTCAAAAAGATGACCTGGAGAAGAAAAGCTCCACAGGCTATTACCATTCTCCTCAGGCCTCAAATCCCCTTGAACTATGCAGTTTCAGCTTTTTACAGTGGAACAAAACCTTAAAGATTGATAATAATGACTGGGATGCTGATTTATTTTTGCAAATTAGAAAGCAATTAAATATTAAATTGAGCAAGTATACTACATCCTAAAAAGTGCTGTGTTCATCTGACAAATGAAACTTGGTTTTATTTATTCATGGTAATTCTTTATAGTTGAATTCTAAATATTCAGTGACAGATTTTATAAAATAAAAATGGAACTACGATATCTATTTCTGCTAAAAAATAGAAATTGAGAAGTATGCTATTTGGGTTTACAAATTACAGTGGCTAAGTCGCTCCAACAGATTTCTTCATCCCTTTCCTCTAGTATTTCTTAACCTAAATTTTCAGAGTAAGTCAGATTTTATTTCTTTACTTACAAAATTTAGAATAGAGAGCTAAATGGACCTTCACTCTGATCTTCATTCTGTTCCTATGTTATGTTTAGCAGAATATAAGTACATGAATATTATTTTAGAACTATCCATTCATCCATAACCTCCAAAGGGAGAAAACTTGCTAAGTCTCAGTGGGTCCTCTTAAAACTTAACTCTGTCTCAACATAACTGGATTTAATGCAAATCTGTCATTTATCTGMATGGCAAACAAGTCAGCCATGCACTTCCTCGCATACCCACGTGGCTGAAAATTTTAGCACTTAAACCTGCAACAAAGCTAAAAGTTAAAATACATGGAATTAGATTCCAGAGATTCTTTGTTCTGAGATAAAAATGTACAGCTTTACAATATGCGAGCAAGTAAACCTTAAAAGAGCAGTATTTTCAGTATGCTCTTCTGACCTCAAGTTTTCACAAGTAATGCACAAAAATTACATACTAAGTTTCCTGCGTGGAAAGTTTTCCTTGAATCCAAGGACTACATTATCTTACCTGTGGCAGAGGATTTCTCATTCCTGCCATACATCAGAAGGTTTGCACGACCAGTGCAAATTTGTAAGACAAACTCTCTTGAAAGCTGCACTGGCAATGCTTATACTCATTTCCTTACTGATCAGTACAAGAATTTTAAAAGAATGATTCACGTTATGTTGGATGAAATTTTAAACTAGTTTTTAAAAAATTTTGTTCTAAATGGCAGATCCGAGGATGAAAGGGTATAAATGGCTCTTTGCTATTTTTGTGCCCTCCTGACTGTGTTCACCTACAGAGGACAGAAAACAGCAGATTCTTTCTGGGTCTTTCTAAATTACAGACATCCATTATAATGTTGCCTAGTCACCTTTGGTTTTCTGTGCTACCACACTGACCTAGATTGCCGACAGATCTACTTCCCACCTGTTTCCTACGCCTTCTTGTTTTGGCCCAGTGAAATTGCAGGCATACAGCTTTTTTGCACAAGCCTGGCCTTTCAACCCAGTAAAACAGCGATGGAATAACATACGAGGATCTCTCTTAGTCTTTTCTGCGATTGCTGTCTGTATCTTCAGATTCTTACCATAACCCTGCTGCTGTCCTGGATAGCCTTGTTGGCCTGGATATTGCTGCTGTTGTGGTGGATAACCCTGCTGTTGGGGTGGTCCTTGATATGCATCTTGCTGCTGACCATATTGTGAGTTTCCTGTAAGATGATTGCAAGAAAGCAAAAGCTTATAAAGATACCTACTTTATTAATCTTTTTCCTTCTAAGATGCACAGCCAACAACACAAGAACAAAATGAAAATGCAATACTGATTTCAAAAACTGAACAAAACAAAGAAAACTCAAACCAAACAGAAGGAATTCGGCCAAACAAACTGCAGTTAAAGCCAATTTTGCAAAGTTGAACTGCAGCATTTGCAGCATCTCTGCCAAACAAGCATTACATTTACTGGAACATCACAGTCATAAGATCATGACTATGCTAAATAAAATTAAAAAAGACAAAATTAAGGACAGCTACAAGAGCACAGACTAGCTACACAAGATCAGCAAGCTGTTTCCTAACAGCACTATAATTATACAAAATATACACACACACAAAAAGATATACAACTGAACCAACAAATTTATGTTTAAATAAAAATTTCCATTGAGGTAAAAAAAAAAAAAAATCTCTAGAGTGTTTTAGTCATTTTACTGTTGTTAGAAATGGCAAATTGTGGTTATATATTTTAGGTGTTTGCAAGAAATTATTCTGAACGCTTCAAGTTCCCTGCAATTTTCAAGACAGCCAGCAACTAGTATTCTACAAGAGCTTTGCATGGGTATAAGTCGTGTTGTGCAAGAATTTTTGTTCCCGTTGCGGGTGGGGGAGGAAAGGGAATGTATGTGCGTATGTGTGTGAAGGTATATAGATACCTCCTTCGTAGTAATGTTGTGAGGAATCCTCATAAGGCCTATCGTAGCCTTGTTCAGGATACGACGGTTGCTGATAACCGTAATCATTATGACCTACATCAATTCGACAAGAGACAGGAAGAAACGTTAATGGCCTCTGAGTGAAAACCCTAAAAATATTTCATTTCTCAGAAAAATGAAAAAAATGTCAACTGGATATACATGAAAAAGAATTTTCAATTGTATTAGCCAAAGATTTACTAATATGATTTCCTTTCATATTGAATTAACATGTGACAGGAAAAAAAAGGCTTAATGCAGTAGTTTTAGCAACATCACAGCAAGGGATGGTCTTAACCTTCTGATAATCCTTGTTGGGGGGGAGGGGAAGTACTTTATCTTTCACTCAAAAAAAAATAAAGCATTTAGGCCTTTCACATGTAAATAACCTGAATTAAATTAGAACGAACAAAGAAAGCAATTATCATACTTTGTCTAACACCTGTTCTGCTGATCTCCAATTCAAAAGCATATGCTAAAAGCAGTGTGAAATACAACAAATAAAGCTCAATGAAGTTATGAACCACAGTCTACATTAAATTTTGCTTTTGTGACAGAAAAAAAACATACTCAAGGTTTTCCCTACAAACAGAATTCCTACAAGTCTTAAGAAAACTTTTCCTTTTACATTCCAGTCCTGAGTAGGATCATTACAAATGAACCTTCCTTTTCAGAGACTACAGGCATCTCTGATTAAGAAACCAACACATGCAGTAAGCACCCCACCTGTTGTTTCTAGAAAAATATATTTTGTCTTACAGATGACCAAAACATACTTATTGCTAACCTGGTCAATAAAAACAAGCCAAAAATCTGTTTGAATTTGAAATAAAATGATACAAATTATATGCACTTGGAATAAAATTTTGGAATAAAAATAAGGAAAGGAGAAAATAGCTCTAAAACTAAGTGGTTTTTGTAATTAGTTCTGCAACTGTACCATCTGTCATTGACTGAATCTAATACAAATACATAACCATTAACACAAATCTTACAGTCTCTTTGCATTCTATATGAGAGTAATAATGAAGTAATGATAAAGAATGAATCTTTAGAAGGAAGAGGTCTTAGAGAAGTAATCTGTGCTGCTACAGAGCTGTCAATGGTAACATCCAATTGCTCTTACTACAGTAAATTGCCTGTAACCATCTAAAGTTCATGTGTATAACATAGAAGTTCCAAACTGAAAGCTTAATAATTACAAGTTAATGCAACTTGTAAAATAACTCTGCACATATATCTCCAAAAATAACACATGTAAGCTTATAGACGTGGCTTGATATATCTGAAAATCAACTTAATAGAAATCGAAATCCAAACAACTAACTTGCATCCTTTTATTTGCAATGAGTAGTTGCTTTGGCAATTACACAGCTTTGCTTTGTATACATGTTCAAAACATTAACATCTACCACATTCCTTGAACTTTGTAAGATACCATAAAGTTGCACACACAGTTATCACGGTAGTCATGAGTCAGCATCTTTGTTCTCCCCGTTTCTGCTCAGCCTGAAAACAGGTTAATTGCAACTTTTCTAACTTATAACACAATCCAATAGCCTTCAGCACTCTAAATTCCAAGAGGTAGGAGGACAGATTTATGCAATTCGAAGTTATAGTCTCGTCTTGAACGCACTGGGGGGACTTCTAAAGAGGATTCACAATTACAAGCTCCTCAGGGCAGGGACCGTTTTTTTCCTTGGTAAAAATTAAGCTCAAGGCCCATACCATCCATAGCAGCAATAACACATTTGTGCGACTCACATTAAAACTAAACACTAAGTTAAAAAATAGAATATTTACAGAAAAACCACATCTTTTTAACAAGTTTTTCCACTTCAATAAAATATTTAATAAAAGMATATCGCCCCCTCTCTTATTTATTATGAAGTTATGACTGTTTTAATTCACCTCATTTATACTAGATATGCTAAGGAACCCTCCATACTTTTAGATAAACCAATTACAGAATTTTCATTTTCAAATACTGAAATTGTTGTTAAGAGTTTCAAATGGGAGTATTACAAATTACATACTTTGAGTAAGTTGTAAAATTAACTAGTCATAGTAACTTAAACTGTAGTAACAATTCTGAATTTTAAARGTTTTGTAAATGTGAGGTATGATATCCAATTAGTATTCTTGCCCCATTCCCTAATTTTGGGCATATGACTACATTAATATTGGGCAGGTATAGAAAATGGGAAAGTTAACATTTATGAGAGATTACCATCAGGGTAATATTGCTGGTTCATGCCTTCTGGAGGACCTTGTCCACCATGACTGTATTGGTCCCCATAATAGTCTTCCTGGCCTGAGTACTGCTGTGGTGGGCCTGAAAAACCACAACCAGTCAATACGTAAATAACTTGTTTTCTCTGTTATAAAGCCTGCTAATTTCTGATTTTAGTATGAGAAATATTTCTCAAATGTACTCCCCACCCATATTGTTGCATTTCAGACAACATATGTAATCTGGTTTACTTAAAAAAAAAATTAAATATATCTGTCTATATATATACACACACACAGTTGTTTGGCTGCATTAGATTGAGCACATATATATCAAACTTCAATTTCGAGCTTATTTTAGGAACATGCGTACAACAGACTAAGATGTTAAAAATAAAGTTATTCCTTTTCTAAAAGGACTGGGGAAAAAAAAGCAGCAAGATTGTGGAACATCGTTCCCTTTTTGTAACTGAACAAATTCAGAACCAAGCAGGTACTCTTTTTCTTTTTCTATACCTATCATTTAAATATCGAAACAAAATTCTGCATCCACGTATCGGAGATGCGTATTTTTAGATACTTTTTGTCAGAAAGAACCCAAAACAAAAGAAATACTTGTCTTCACATTTCATGGTGATACCAGTAATCTRTTGCTGCAAGAACCACTCTTAAGAGGGTAACAAAAAGAGTCTGCAAACAAAGTCTGTGACACCCAATGATTTGATCGAAATTTGGTGTAAGCAAGGAAGTGATTTAAAATAGTTTTAAAGATGGTTATTTAAAATCAATGTAAAAACACTGAAGTGAAGTCCTACCTTGCTGTGGCGGCCTGTATGGAGGAATCTGTCTCTGACCCATCATGTGATTTCCTTGGTTGACTTGGCCCATCATTCCCATAGGTGGCTGCTGCCCCTGGTAATGCTGGCCACCTGCTTGTGGCATGTTGTATTGCTGGGAGGGAGGCTGCTGGTGCATCATTGGACCTGTACAAGGGAAAGTAGCAATAAGTCTTCTGTAACACATGATTTGTGATYAAATCTTTCAAAGAGAACATGGAAAACCCAAACCTTTAAAAATGGACCAAAAAAGGCTCTGTATTTCTAGTGCTCTCATAAGGATTTGTTGTTCCTGGACCTRTGCAAATGCAGACGATCAATTCAGTAACCAAGTTACAAAACATAACTCAGCCTAAATAAGGCTGCTTTCTAGATGATTTTTTCTTTGAACTACATGGACATTAGCTTACTCATGCACAAAGGTAACTGAAACACTTTTACCATTTTTTGTCCATTTTAAAAAGTATCTGCAAAGAAAGCGTAGATGAAAACCTGATGGTGAAACCTTGGTAAGTCATAGAAAAATTATTTAACATTCTGAACTCCTCGGGGCATAGTTTTAATACACATGTAGTTGTTATTATAGTCCATTAATGAGCCACTTAGCTGTTATGACAAAATAAACAATTTTATTTAGGCTGTAAAGACAAACTACGTGTACCAGTGAGTCAGGCAATCACACAACAGGCAGTATGCAGAAAGGCCCCCAGGAATATATGCTCTGCCCACCACTGAACAGTCCCAAGCAGCCTGTAACAAAAATTTTCTTTCATATCAAGCTGCACCAAGTTTCTAAGAGCCACAGGAAGAAACCAGGAGAGGTCAAGTACTGTCCATGTTTTATCAATTGAGAAAATCTGGTTAAGGCTGAACTTGTAGAAATGCAAACTTCAGTAATGAAAACAGACAGTTAAAGAGCACTCTACTGACACCATACAGCAATGAAAATGATGATTATGCCATTTCATTATATGGGATTGCAGGTTAGGTTGATGTAACTTTTAACAAAGAACAGCTTCCTCACTACCTCTGTAGTACTACTTCAGAAAAGAGTTATTCCAGTATTAAAAATATGAAGAGGAAAGAGTTGTGACAAGGAGTTAAACTTCTTAAACAATGTATTTTTATAATACATTAGTTCAAACCACTTAACACATATTACACACTTTATAATGGTGAAACCCAAAGGTTTTTTTGCCCTTTTTTTTAATTTATTTTATAAACGACAAAGACAGCAAGTAACTAGTCTCACTAAAACCCAAAACAAATCAAAACATCAAAGTAGCACAGCCACTCCTTAGCCCCATCCCAGGAGAAAAAGGAAGGTATCATCTAGTATTCTATATGCTAGATTTTGCCATTGCACTTAGTATTTTCAAATAACTAGGTGCTGGAGCACAAGCAGAAAGACCTACATAGAAACCACAGTACTGGAAAATTACCTAGATACAGTCAATACTGAAAATGGATTTATGTAAGGAAAGGAATACATAGTCACTTAGATGCTGTCTATGTGGGGTTACGAGAGAAAGTTAAGCCAAATTAATTAATGGTATGAATCCAAAGTGCGTTAGTTAAATCCCATTAAACCCCTGTGTGGAATCTCTCAGTGAGAAGTAAAGTGGCCTTAGTTCTGTTAAGCTTCATTTTCCTCTGAAGATAAATATTGGCCACTCTTAAAATGATCCAGTTATGCTTCTAACCTTCAGCACGGCAGTGTCTTATGTCCCAATTTTAAAGTAAAAAAATGGTTTAAATTGAGATACTGTAATTGTTTTCCACTTAGCAAAAACATACTTCATTTTTTGATCTTCTGAACGAGTAGGTAATTTAGAACATTCCATTTCACTGCTCCTCTGTTTGGAGGTACCGAGAAACATTAGGCAGCCTTGAAAAAAAATAAAAACTTGTTGCCATAATATTCCTAGATCTCAAGAAAGCTTGTTAATTAACAATATTAATATTAGTCACAATACAATGTGATAAAATGTGTTGGGTCCCCATGGTGCAATGTAGAGGTTTTCTGTTTGCTTTTTAAATTAGAACTTCATTAACGCTTTGTAGAGCCACAATGAGAATTCACTACCCTGTATCAGACTGTGTATTGTGTTAATAACAGAGTGCCTGGCTTCCTTCCAGTTTGGTTCACATCTCTCTCTTAGTAAGAAGATACCTAAAAGAAGAACCATGGTCTCTATCGTCCCACGCAACAGAATGACTTCATGCAGTAGTTTTGAGGGGTGAGAGAACTTTGAATTTGTTTTTTCTTTTGAAAAATCAAGCCTACAATAAAGCTACATTTATTCACCATATAATACTTAGTATGACATAAAACTAACCTAAAAAACCCCTTCACAAAACTTAAGTCAAAAAACTTAAGACCATTAGTTCATGATCTAAGACACTCTAATATTTGTAGCACATATTTTTACAGCCCCCTTAAAGTACAGCTCTTGAATCTCCAATCAGGTCACAACAAACTTCCACAAATCAGTGGAAGTCATGATCTCTTCCAGACTAGGAGATAAGACCTCACACACAGAAGTTCACAAAATTGTGCGCTGCAAGAGAATGCTCACTACTTTCAAAAACTCTCCTTAGAAACTCTTATTTTTTGGTGAATTTCTAGAACTATTTATTCTAGAGAGGACAAAATATCTGATTTGTACAGAGTCCAAAATGAGTCCAAGAAAATATTGTATAGGACTATCCCTGTAAATATGCAAGCACACAAGCAGACTACTGTCTTTCCAAGAAACTATTTTAACTTTGGTAGTACAAAAGCCCTATAAATGTTTCTGTATATTCAGAAGGCAGCCTTCACATGTCAATACAGTGGAAGCATTCTTGGGATTAAAGTCTGAAGAAAAAGGTGCTAAGAATTAATACTGTAGTCCTTTGAGCAGTGCAGGCCATTTTAGTAGTCATTAAACAGGCATTTGAAAAATGCACAGTGTAGACCCAAATCAGTCTTATGGAGTAAGTGAATGTATAAAGCAAGCCAGACAATAGGTGAAAACTGAACCGCTCATTGTTCAATTTAAAAGTACTCTACATTATCAAGAACACATAACATTTTCCTCAACTGCTCATTTCAAAGTCCTCTACACCTACTAAATGAAAAAAAAAAAACCACCACCTGCTTCTGCTCCAGCCAGAGTCTCATGAGGAGGACTTAATGTATAGGGAAGAAAAGGTATGTGGATTTAAGTAAAAATGGGCTGGTACCTTATGTTCTTATAAATGCAGTGACCCGGTGGCCATTCCCTGACAAGAAATGACTTCAGAAAACTGACAACCTAGTCTTCAGACATGTAAGATGAATAGAAAGAAACCGAAATGCAATCTAGAAGTGGGTCCCAGATAAACCTAACGAATTTGAGACCAGAAGTGCACTGAGGATGAAAGAGCTGCAGAAAAACTTAGCAGTTTAAAAATGTCTCCTTAGCTTTGTCTCTTCTGCTGAAACTCAGATACTGGTGGCAAATGCTATGAGAGGACAAGAATAACTGCTGACATGGTTGAAACTTCTGAAGAAGCAGAGAAGTGAGGAAACACACTCAGAAATGAACTGGTGGTTCTCCTGATCAAAGAGCTATGGGAGCAGCTGGGTATAACCAAAAAGCAACAGTACAAGCTAATGTTTCTTCAGTCTTCAAAAATACGCTGATTTTGTTGCTAAGAAGAGGTCTATTCTTTAGGCATTTCTCAACGTGCACTCGTATCGATAAAGCAATTGGATATCCACATCTAGAGGATCAGCAAAGTACACCATGCCAGATTTACCACGGTGCATTTCATCATTGTGTTCACTGTTACATAAATCACGAAATATACACCTAACAATGCAGCAAGCCTCACAAAACTTTTTTGTTGTTCATGTTTACAAAAAAATGCTTGTTTTTAAACATAAGCGATGGTGGTAACTCTCGCAAGAGCTAGCTTAGGAACTCTACCGTAAATTTAGCTTTCAATTTTCTCAAGATTCTTGACAAAAGCTACAGTTCAGATGTATTTGGTCAAATGAACCAAAATCTTAAAGGTGTTTTAACATGAAGGGCAGTTTAGACAGTAGCTCAAAAGACTTTGAGGATACAACATTTTTTGCTACTCCTAATGTATGACTTAGGCTGCAAATTAAAGGTAGTAGAAACTTCTCCACACTCGCTTATTCCACAAAGTTCTCATCTCAAACTGAACCATAATTTCAGGTGTCATTTATAAAAAATACATAAAAATAGGTCATACAAAAAAACTCCTTAGTTACCAATGTCACCTTTCATGTTTTACACTAGGGAAAAAGATGAAAGAACAAGCACTGTGGCACCTGTTTATATCTTTGTTTTTTCAAGATTGGAGAACTGCAGTGTCTKCCACAGCTAGACATCCTACAAATCCAGGTACAGCGTGATGGCATTTCAGAATGTGGAGGCAATTTCATTTTTCTTTAATAGGTTAGCTGTCCAAAAAATTGAGACTGCTCTGCTTTGTCCATAACATCACAGCTACTGTAAGCAACTGACGCATTGAAATTAACAGCCTCTGCTTACATGGGAATGAACAGATGGCAAGACATTCACAAAAGGTCCTCAACCTCAAAAATCATTTTATCCTGATTGGTCATACCCTAAATACGTTTGTATTTCAGGTACCATTGGATGTTCCTATCTTTATGTTCCTTTCTTTACGTGGACAACAAAAGAACAGGAATTCTGCACCTGCCTCATCTCTGCTGTCTCCATGATCTCTTCATATTTGCTTGCAATTGAAAGAGCTCTGAAACTTTAATGGAATTTTTTTTGAAGTCTATATAAATGAAACTGTCATTAAAAAAATCTCAGCACCAGATTCCACAATTGGTCTTCTGCAAATGATCGAGTCAACATGATATTCTCATGTAGAGTTCATCTGTTAAAAGTAAACTAGTCCCTCTCCCCTCCCCTCCCCCCCAGCAATGTATAATGCTCATTAAATACAGACTGGGGAGTTCTGCTTCAAGTGCTTGTGGCAAGGGAACAGAATCCTAGCAAAAGGATCTGAGAAACAAAGTTTCTGAGATGGCCAAGCTATGATTTCTTGGTCCTTACTTTTAAAGTATTTGAATTCTACTGTTTATTATTATTCTCTGACTGTGAAAGATCTGTTCAATGTAAGTAAGAGGAATTTCCATGTAAGTTTCAGGTTCCAGAAAATCATGCTTGCATCTCCCCTCTGAAAACTCAAAAACTGGCAAGACTTGAAATATTTTATTCAACAGAAGTAGCTTCCCATAGAAAAGAAGAAAGGCACCCATAAGAAAGGAGTTTCTTCCACATTCGCTCAGTTCCTGCTGCTTCCTATCTTTTCCAAAGAGGCAGCCAATATTCCTTGCAGATGTCCCAGGCTGCTACAGCAGCTTTTTAATCAAAAGTCATCTACAGAATCTTCCACTTAAAATATTCTGCTTCCTACGTCCAAAATGACTAAAATTCTTCTTTTAACTGGACTGACTATATAAAAACAATACTGTGAAACTTTTGCTTCTCATCTAAGATATTCCTCTGGCTAGCATTTTATAAAGTAGTGGAAATCAATAATGAGCACAAAGTGGAAACACAACGTAAATACAACAATGGGTTCTGTCACACTATGCATTTTATTTCTTAAGTAGCACTTTTTCATTTTTTCTTACTAATACCATCTGCCTCAAAATGGCTATATACAGAAAGATGTTTTGCTACAAAACACACATAAAAAGTTACGCTAAAACCACCCAAAAGTTAGATCAAACCTTTCTACGTGTTATGGTGTCTTTATCTATTATATGATAGCATGCTTTTTTTCTAAAAAATACTGGCCTCATTCAGGACACAGTAGATATTATTCACTGAAAAGCTATTTCAATATTTTGTTTCCTCCTAATTGTTCATGTGAGATGCCATGCCTAGTCAAACACTGAGGACAGAATTATTAATTTACTCATGGGTTTTCTTATGGCACTCATAGCTAAAATGTCCAAATCTTCATAATGAATACACTTTCACAACACTCCTGCGAAATCAGATGGTATTATAATCTTACTGTCAGATTCATTCCTCTACAGGCGGGGAATTCATGCAGGGAAAGATTAAGGTCAAAAACATCTACTAATTTTTAACAGCCAACTGGAGATGCCAAGACCTTATCTTGCAGAATATTTAGCATTATATTTAGTTAGTACTGTTACTAACTGACAGATATAGTAGGATCTCATTCTCCATATGGATCACCCCTTTGTAAGAAACAATGCATGCTTAGGGGTTCACAAATGCCTCCTGACAACAATACTGAGGTTCAGAAAATTTTGGTTTATTTCTGTTTCTGAATGGCAGCACACACTACCAATTAAGAAATCTTCAATCACAATCTGTTTATTCCCTTTTTCTTGAACTGCACCTCAACGCATTTCCTAGCAGCTCATTCTTGTTTCTTCACTTAGACAAGAAGCCTGCAGTGTCCGTGCTTGGCTGAGACCCTCTGCCCAGCTAGACTGGATCTTGGCTACCTATCTAAATCTCTCATGGTCTCACAGATTTCTCTGCCATTCTCTCCCCTGCTGTCTTGGAGTCACAAGAGTGAAGATTCAAAAATATTTCCTCTAATTTGTCAAACCTCAATACAAATGCTACAACTAAGAGTAGAAAATGGAGGAAATGTATTAAGTAGATCTGACTGGGAATATTCTTAGGTCAAAAATCTTAGCTACCGATACATAACAAACATGCACATCTTCAGACTTAAAGACGTCTCCCCCTATAGATATTTAAAATTTGACTAATTTGGGATAGTATTTTCATTGAAATAGCAAATGGCACCTTGCTAGCATAACAGACAAGTTTCAAAGTCTTGCTCTGAAGCAAGGGGCACCTGCACTCCTACATTTACATATGAAGTACTCTATTTACTAATGTTTTTGTGAGACATTGAAATATTCTGAAGAATGTAATTTTTCACCCCAYTGTCAGAAATGGCTCTCCATTTCTGTGAAACTTCTGAAAAAAAAAAAAATAATCAGCCTTGAAGCAGACATTTGGAATGGAAAACGTCTTAGCCTAAAGGGTCAAAATCTGGCAAAATTAGAATTACCCAATGTGAAAGTTTATTGTGGCACTAAGTGCAGGCAATGGTACCAGCTCTTCTTCTAACTAGAGATTTTGCTCTTGTTCTTGAACATATAATTTGGTTAGATACTGCTTTATTCTTTATTCCCCAAAGCTACTTCAGTACTATTATTTGTTCAGAACAGAAACCTTTAAAGTATCTTTCTGCCTAATTTCTAATGAGCATTTTCAAGTTTGAGAGTACTGAAAATACAGCAGGGGAATGAGGAAGAGTAAAGAACAGTACTATGAGATGGAATAATCACTAGTCCTAAATTGTAAGCCAGTCATACAAAGTTGTTTTCTGTAGAACGACTTAGTGGATGGCTCCCTCACACATACTGCTACATATTTATTGCTAACTCTCTGCAACTAAGAAATTTCAACTGAGCATGCACAGGACTTTTCTAAAGCATCTTACAACATTTATAAAATTACTCCACTGTGTATTGCCCAGAATACACAGATAACTTGCCAGTTCAGAGACAGTCAAAAATATTCCCACTTGTGATGGTTTCCTCTGCTATGTGCCTATCTTTTGTTTCCTCTGCTGTTAAATTTTAAGAAAAATGCCATTAACAGTGTGGACGATGAAGGACTCAGACTTCCCACTTTCACTACTGGTAAGAAAACTGCAGAAACAGCTATTTCGTCTTGACTCATTTTYGGTCTCTCATTAACTTAGTCTTTTGTCTGTTTTGAACCTTTCTGTGATCTAATAATCAAACTGATCAGTATGACCTGGTCTGTTTGTACACCTCAGGAACAAATGGTATCTACCTAACAAAGCGGAGCTTTGGTCTCCAATGAGAGCATACTGCAACAAGAAGAACCTATGCTACTGGAGGATTATTTTTTTCTACAATGACCAGGAAGGGAGAAAAAGAAAAAAACATGTTCTCCTACAGCATCAGAAAAGAAAACCTCGACTCAAGTCGTATCCTGCAGCTAATATATCCATAAGAGTTCATATGTATTGCAGGGAAAAAATAAAAAAAAAAAAAMMAMYT